>PVJC01043915.1:0-14324 GCA_004026665.1 Murina feae
TATATATATATATATATATATATATATATGCATAGTCATGGAGCACTGTTAATTTAATAGCAAACTATAAAGAAAATAAATAATTCAAATGTCCACTGATAGGATAATGGATAAACTGTGGTAGTATATTTAAATATTTATATTTATACAAAGAAGTAAGAATGAATAAACTATCACTATGTGGGACATTAGAGATGGAATCTTAGAAATATTATATTAATAGCCAGTCCAAAAAGACTACATGCAACGAGATACCAAATTAGGATATATTTCACAAAAATGACAAACAAAAAAATACATAGTTCAGTTATACATACATAAATGAAAAAACTACTATTAAAAAAATCATGGCAAAGAGAAATACAAAATTCATGAAAATGGGACAGGCAGGGGGAAAGAAAAGTGGATGAACACATTAAGTTATTGGTAATAAGCTATTTCTTGGGTTGTGTGGCATGCTTACTGAAATTTGTTATACTACTGGACTTTTAATTTATGCATATTAATATTCTTTATTATATTCTTTTATATGTATCAAATATATTTTAAAACTGTTTAACTTGAAGAGCAAGCCCTCACAAGGTTCTTATTAGATATTTAGATTTCAATAAGCAAAAGTTTACATAGATTTTCACCTATCTTCAACTCTAACAATATAATGGGTTCAAATCTGGATCTATAATATCAACAACATATTTCTAATAGCAAAGCCAGAAGAAAGCAGTTACCTCCTGGACCAAGACTGTAAACATCAGTGGAGAATTAAGTTCTATTTCATAGTCCACTAAGTCTGCAGCCTGGCAAGGAGCCTCAACACAGAGACGGCACTCTATTAGCGTTGGCTAAGTGAATAAGGTTTCCAAAAGGCCTATGCTTTGCCCAGCTCATGACTGAATATTCTGAACTTATGTTCAAGAGATACAGCTATTAGATGGAATAATAAAAAGAGAACAATGGGAATTCTGAGCATACGGAGAAAGGATGAAAGGCAATTTTAAAAAATTCAAATTCAAAGAATATGATTTTCTAAACAACATGAGGACTTTTATTGACTGCAGCAAATATCTCCTAAATACTTATCAATAAATTTAGTGAAATTTTGCCAAATACCAAATTGACTTTAAACATGAAAAAAAGCAGTTAAAGAAAAAAAATTCTGAAATGGTTTATTTTCATGTGCTAGAAAATATTTTTAAGTGTCTTGCTAATTGGGATGATCTCATCCTATCATTGGCTAATATTTCAAAGAAAAATAGTACAAATTAAGGAAGCACTTATTGTTAATAGAAGTTATTAAATAAGAGTTTAAACAGACCTCTTTAAAATCTGGCACTTTTCGACTTTTCAGATCCAAAGAAATCCATTAAAAAGAATATCATAATTTATATTAGGAGAAGGGGAAGCACTGACATTTCCTCACTATTTGTTTTTGCAGGATTATACTGTCTTCAATCCGCCCTTTTGAAGAAATCTTTTAAAGCCACTTGGCATTGTGGTAAGGGTTAATTTAGCGGGGGAAAAAAAAAGGATAATATGAATCTTAACCTGGTACTTGGTAGCTTCCATACATCACAACATGCCGGAGTGAACCAACCCAGTGAAGAAGCTGTCCACCTGAACACACTCCCCTCTCTTAGAAGACTTGGGACCAACAGACACATTGGGTGGTGGAAAGCAACTGTGTCTTTCCAGAATGGAAAAAAAAGTTGTAATATTATGTTTTTAAGTAAGAACCATAGATCTTAAACTCCACTGGATCCTCTTGTGCAGCCTGTGGTACGGCATCTCACCATGGAAAGCACTATTTTAGAGAACACACCATCCTCCCTTCCACATCAAAATGTCCACTAGTTACACTTTATTGTTTATTCACTAACTAGAGGCCCGGTGCACAAAATTCGTGCAAGGGGCTTGGCCCTTGCAGCCGAGGCTTCCTCCAGAAGGATGTTGGGAAGGTCGTTCCAGTGTCTGGTCTAATTAGCATATTACGCTTTTATTATTACAGAAGATTACACAGAAAAGTCATGACGACCATATTTTGTCCCCTGCAGTGACTCTATACCTTCCAATCCCAGGCTTCATAGCCCTGTCTGGCAACTGCTAAATAAGCTTTATAGGACTTTAACCTATTTGAAAAAAAAACCCCAGCAACACTGACATTCTGATGAGCAGGAAAGAAAAATACAAGCTACAAATAAAAAGATAATGGAAGTGACACAGATGTGCCAACTGATGGATGGGAAAATCAAACTCTATTTTGTAGTAATGCTTATTTCCCCAGCATGTTCTTCATGAGCCTCATGTCATTATTATACCATCCTGGCTAAATACAGTCACTTTATATATGTAAAAATGCAGGCTCTTATGTATTACTCTGCTCTCTTTTGTCAAATAAAAGAATTCTAATACATTTATTTTTAATCAGCCGAAGGGAGAGGAGAGGAAACACTGACAGCTTTGGCATAGAATGTTTCCCAGTTGAGTAGTAAGGATTATGGCATGACATTTTAAATATTGACTCATACTAGTATTTTTCAATTTGGGTTTTATGATCTTTTTAACATAAATATTGATCTTTAGTTATTTGAGATGTGTTTTTCCAATTTTCTGAGATTCTCTAGCAAAATGTTTTAAAGCAAATAAAATTTAAATCCAAAAATCTAACGGAGTCAAATCTGGACAGCTTAAAAAAAATGTATTAAAGATAATATGGCAAGACTAACAGAAGAAATTTACAGCTTAAATACTTGTGCTTGGTCTAAACATCTTGTCTTTCACTGACTAACACAGCAGAGAGATTGGATGAAAAGGTGCATCAGAGGCCGTTTTGAAGACATATTACAATTGTAACTTTGGAAATACTAAAACTTTCTTCTAGTAATATAAGTTTTAGATTGTGAATGTAGGTAACAACAGACAAAACAGGTTGAGAAAAAAGATAATAACGGTCAGTAATAATGTAAAATCTTGGGAAGCATCTTTTAAGGCAGCATTTAAGAAAATTCAAAAACCTGAATTTATGCCAGCTCTGTTTTATGTGGGTAATAAATCTCTAAGACCAGAACACAAAATTAGAGTCAACAAACTGCAATGTGGTTCACATTTTTAGAGCATGTTTAAAACTGCAGGACAAGTTGGAAAATCATTTTTTTTTTTATACCATGGCACAATTACACTATTTGGAAATTTACAATGTTTCCAAATTATGCAGGAGACCAAGTGTTCTGGCAAGGAATCCAGTGAGGCCAAGTTACATCTACCTTACTCTCAGGCTTAGTTCTAAATGCCATTTAGCCGCACCATAAAGTCTGCCTTCAACAGTCACATTTTCCAAAGCAGCCGGACAACTTTCATGGGTGGGGCAAGAGCGGAGAAGGAAAGGATTCATTCTGGATTGCTCTGGCGCTGGAAAAATATGCAGTGCCACACCCTCCGCCGAGGCCTGACGCAGGCGGGGGCAACGTCGGGTCAGCCCCGCCGGCCTGTCGGTCAGCCCCCAAGGAAGAAACAGGGTGCGGTGGACAGTGCACAAGTTTGGAGGCGGCGGGGCTGGGGGCACCTGAGCGCCGAGGAGCCGTCAGGAAAACGCCCCTGCTTTTCGATCCTCTATTAGACCGAGGACACAAGAGCATTTCATTTATTCACCCACCGATCAAGCCTGTATGCCACCACTTTCGGGAGCCGACCATTAGTCAGCACCAAGGTGGAAGCGAGCGCTCCCTGGCCGGTGTGGGCAGCGGGGTCTTCCGGGAGGAGGCGGGAAGAGGAGCATCAGCACCCGCGCGTGGGCGACAGCAGCCCCGCGGCTCCCGGTCCTGCCGGCCCCGCACGGGACTGGGGAACGATCAAGCCCCCGCTGACCCGCGCGGGCCCCCAGGGCGGCCGGGGAGCCCCACGGCGGGTTCCAGGCAGGGTTCAGGGGGTGGGGAGGAGGCTGCGGGGACCTGGGCTTCACCTCCCGGATACCCGCCCGCCCGCTCACGCCCACCTCCCAGCCCCTCTCCCCAACTTCAGCCCTCGGCCCGCCCGCGAGCACGCTCTGCGCTCCGCGGCCCTCGCCCCCCGCAGCCCGGCCCGCCTCGCCTCCCCCGACTCCCTTACCTTTCCATTCCGGGGACTGCCGTTAAGGAACAGGGTCACCCGCCTCATCGCGCTGACCCCACTGGGTCCTGAGTGCGTCGCCACCCTCCCACCTGGCTCTCTTCCCACCTTTTTCTCCTCCCGCTCTTCCCCTCCCTCCACCCACTCGGACTCTCCGCCCTTCGCCACCTTCCTTCTCTTATAGACACACACGCACGCACTCTCCGTCCCACACCGCCGGGTTGGCCGGTCCTCCAGCCCACCCCGCCTCTGGGCGCTTCAGCCAGCCTGGGGCCCTTCCTCCAACGTCCCCCAGAGTGACTCTAAGCTCGACCAATCAACCGGCAGCGCCGGTCAGAACTCCGCCAATCATCACCCTGTGCTGGGTGGGCTCATACTAACTCCGCCCAGTGGAGGGAAGAGAGCGAGGCTGCGGTCCTGGCAGAGGGTTACCAGCCAATCAGAGCAGAACTTGGAGCCGGACGGCGGCTTCAAGCGTTAAGGAGCAGGCGCAAACCCAACACCAGGTAGATCTCATCTGCATACGGAGGTGGGGTTGAGGGCAGTGGAGTGCTGAAGTGACTCACAGAAATCAGCGCCCGCGGCTGTAGCCCCGCCCTTCGCTCAACCCGCGAGGAAACGGCTGCCGTCGGAGCTGGCTGATTGGGTTAGAACCACCCCGTCGTCTGTCAGGATTGGTCCAATGATTCCTTTCGAAGTTAGCAGCATCCAATCGAAAGATAAGAGGGGCGGTCCTAAGACTAACCGTAGGATTCCTCCGCGAGACTCTCACGGAAAGTAGTCCCTACGGACGCGGGGTAACAGGTGCTCCCTCTGCTCAGTGAGTCCCCGGCAGCTAGCGGTCGCTTCTCTCCCAAGTCACGAAACCACTCGTGTTCCCGGGACGGGAAAGTAGAGGCCTGGGGGGTTTCGGGTGCGCGCGGACACGTGCGGGCGGCGGCGGCGCAGAGGTTCCTGCAGTAACGTCGTTGTTCGAGGGGGCGGGGCGAGCGATTTGAATCCGGAGGCGGGCGGTGGCCGCGCGGAGCTGAAGGGTAGGTTCCGCGGGCGACGGGTCGCGGTGGTCGGTGGCCCCGGGGGAGGCAGTCCCCCAGGCTGCTGGCTCTCGAGCGGGACGAAGAGCCAAAGTTTGGAAGGCAAGACCGCCACGACACTGCCGTGCTGCGGCGCGGCCGCAATCATCCCGGGCGAGAGGAGAGCCGGCTGCGGGGTCGGAGGTAGGGTTCGGCTTTCAGGTGTGGCACGCGGCACTGGTGCTTCTCAGAAATGTCTTCTGCTCACTCTGCCCCGCGGAGACAGGTTCTCCTGCAACCTGGGCTGGTGCAACCCGTGTGCTTTTCAAAACGCGGATTTCTGGGGCCCAGCCCGACCCCCTGAATTAGCTAGGCCTGTAGCAGGGGTCGCAGATGACTGAGATGTTCGCTAAGATTGCGAAGCCGGGGCCTGTAGCAGCGATTGTCAACCCTTTTTAAAAATCTCATGGCACACATAAACTAATCACCAAAATTCTGTTGCATACAAAAAAATATATATTTTTTGCCAATCTGACAAAAAAAATAGGCGTGATTTGGATGCATTCACACCAGATGACTATTGTGTTGGCTATTGGCACTTCTTTATTTGACAATCTAAGGGAAAACGGTCAGGGCCCCTGACGAAACAGGTGCATGTTTTTAAACATTCTTGCAGCACACTGGTTGGAAATCGCTGGCTTTCAGTATGGGACTTTTTTTTTTTTTTAAATTTTATTTTAAACAGCAGTTTCCTCCATTTCCTTCTAATTTGAGTTCCGAAAGTACTCCCCACATCTAATTTCATGCCCATGTAGATTGCATTAGAGTTCAGTCTTGAATGAGGATCTTCATTAAATCCCATTAACCTGGGGAATGGGGTTCTCTTCTCTCTCTCTTTTTTTTTTTTTTTTTTAGATGGATACCAATTCAAAAGACAGCGAGCCCTTTGAAAGCAAGGAGCCTGCTGTTAATGCTGGTATGTAGGGAACTGTGGCCTCCTTGTGAATTTTAAGATTTAGGTATTTGTCTTGGCAATGATGCTTAATTAGCCTCCTCAACATCTTGTGTTTCAGAAACTGCCTCTTTCCCTTTGGGAAATGGGAATCTTGTAACATCTCAGGAGCCTGCAGCGGAAGTGGTTCCTAATCCTGGCACACCAGATAATTTCAGATCACCTTTGGACTTCTCCACAGTAACTGTACGGCAATTGGGAATTACATCTGAAAGCTTTGTAAAGCACTCCGCAGGTAAGAGAAGTCTTTCAGTGCTTTTAAAGTTTAAAAATAACTGCAGTGTAACTCAATTTGTTCCCCTATCCTGTGTACCTTATTACTTTACACATCTAAACTGAATGACTCTGAAAACTTGTTTCATCAGAGAGCCTTCTGTGGACATACACAGTTCATCCAGCATAGCAGGAGATCAGGGCCCGGGCCACCCAGCACGATTATGTTCCTGAGTCAGAACTGTCCTTCCTGCCCAAACTGGGAAAGATTGTGTGTGTAAATCATGTTTTGACCCAGCTCATGTGATAGAGGAGTGTGTATGCTATAAATAGTAAGACATTTTATGGTCACATATGACAAAAAGAGAAATTTGAAGAGCAAATAAGAAAATATTACATTTAATGATTGGAGTTAGCTTCTTTCAAAATCACAAACAAAATTGGCTCAAACTAATCTGCAAGGAGTAGAAGGAAAATTCCACTGTGAAGTCTGACTCCGATGGAGGAGGAATACGGGAGAGGAGTTAGATTTGAGAATAGCATTTAGAAACGGAAGGTAATGCGGGAGGTGAAAGTCAAAGGGCACTAGACCAACACCCGATGGAGACAACACTGAAGTGACACGCCATTTCACGCTTTCTGCTCGTAGACCTGTAAAAAGCTACATTTATTTTCTGTGCTTATGCACATGGCCAGAATTCAGGGTAGTGTGCCAAAAGTAGCTATCTAAGAGAAACACCTTACCTTGAAGATTTGAGAACAGAAAAGTGCATGTGCCTAGATGGAGATCATTCAGTCCATGAGGATTAGACGGGCTAATTCAGAAGAAGAGAAAGTGTTGATCCAAAGCAAGTCACTACTCTGTGTGCTAAAATAGGAAACAAGACAGAACTATTATAAATCTGTTCATGCATTTATTCCACACAACTGTGTGTGTGTGTGTGTGTCTTCTTAACTAATAAAAGTGTAATATTGAAATTAACCGTTTCTCCGGGACGGGTAAGCCACACCCACCAGCCAATCAGATTGGCTGTATGCAAATTAGCCCAGCCAAGATGGTGGAGGTCTCAGTCCTGGGAGAAACGGTGTGCGGCACTGGGGTCCCGTAAGGCAGATGGAAGACCTCTGCCTTGGGGGAGCCAGAGGGGAGGAACAACCTGGGGGGGAGAACCAGCCGGCCTGTGGCCGCTGGTGGGAGGAGCAGGTCTGGCCAGCAATGGCGGCAGGGCAGCCGGGGGCTAGGGGAGCGAGCCAGCCCAGGCCCCCAGGCTGCCTTGCGGCCTAGAAGTAGATCCGTGATCGCGGGGGTCACGGGCACTCACGGAGGCATATCCTCTGTGTGTGCCCGTGCCCCCCACGATGGATTTCAGGCGGCAGGGCAGCCTTGGGGGCGGAGGGACCGAGCCAGCTCTGCCCCCGAGGCTGAGGCCTGGAAATCAGTGTAGTCGGGGCACACAGCACACTTGGAGGTGTGCCCCCCATGTGTGCTGTGTTCCCCAATGGATTCCAGGGTCCCAAACTGTGAGAGGGCTCAGGCCGGGATGAGGGACCCCCCCACTCCCACCGAGTGCACAAATTTTTGTGCACCGGGCCCCTAGTATATAATAAAAGGCTAATATGCAAATCAACTGAATGGCAGAATGACCAGACACGCAGTGACCACCAGGGGGCAGATGCTCAACGCCTCTGTGGCATAGCTAAGGATGTCCAACTATGGGGAGTGGGCCTAAGCGATCAGTCAGACATCCCCCGAGGGCTCCTAGACTGCTAAAGGGTGTAGGTCAGGCTAAGGGGACCCCCCAAGTGCATGAATTCATGCACAGATGGAGTTCTTTGGGGTAGCCTGTAGGGATTGGGCCCAAACTGGCAGTCCAACACTGTTTGCCACTCCTGACTGCTGCTCCCGCTCATCCCGGCCCCACTGTGCCCATTCAGTCCCGATCAGGAGAGGCTTGTGGCACTGCAGTATGCTTGCCAGCAATGAGCCCTGAGTCTGGTGCCTACCCCAAGGAGGGGGGGCTGTGGGTGGGACACCCTTGTTGGTCTGGGATCCAGATTCATCCCACTGACGTTCACGCTGGTTGTTAGGAGCCACCTGGCGGCTGCTTTTATATTGTTTCTTCCTTCTGGAGTGTTGAAGGAGGAGAAGTGTCTGCAGTGTCCAAGGCCAACTTCCAGGAGGCCGGTGGCACTGCTGGGTTCAGGCTGGCAGCGCTGGTCCATGGGTGTGTGGCCTGTTGTCTGGAGGTTGGACCTGCAGGACTACTCAGGGAGTGAGTGGCTGCCTCTGGGCTGGTGGGCCACCGGGACAGGTTGGTCAGCTAAGTGGCGCTCCCACTGTCGGAGTGCACTGACCACCATGGGGGAGCTCCTTCATTAAGCATCTTCCCCCGGTGGTCAATGTGAGTCATAGCAACCGATTGGTCATTCAGTTGCTTAGGTTTTTATATATATAGATATGTATATATAATTATTCTTTTTTTAAATCTTCACCTGAGGATTTTTTTTATTGATTTTTAGAGAGTGTGGAAGGGAGAGGGAGAGACAGAAAAACATCCATGTGAGAGAGAGACATGGATTGGTTGCCTTTTTCACATGTTCAGATCTGGGCCCGGGGATTGAGCCTACAACTGTGATACATGACTGGAATCCAGACTAGGACTCTTTAATCCATGGGCTGGCACTCTATCCACTGAACCAAACTGACTAAGGCTCCACTTAACTATCTTCTATACTAATAAAAGGGTAATATGCTAATTAGACTGGGAGACCTTCTGGACAAAGCCATGGTGGCAGGGCCAAGGCAGAGGCAATTAGGGGTGATCAGGCCAGGAGGGAAGGGCAGTTGGGGGTGATCAGGCCGGCAGGGTAAGCAATTGGGAGCAAGCAGCTTAGCGGGGGGAGGGGCAGTTGGGAGCCAGAAGGCTGGTAGGGGAGCGGTTGGGGGCAAGTAGGCCAGTAGGTAGAGTGGTTAGGGGTGATCAGGCAGTTAGGCAGGTGAGCGGTTAGGAGCTAGTGGTCCCAGATTGCGAGAGGGATGTCTCACTGCCGGTAGTCGGACATCTCCTGGGGGGTCCCAGATTGTAGAGGGTGCAGGCTGGGCTTAGGGACACCCCTCCCTTCCCTTTCCCTCCCCCTCCACCCCTCATGAATTTCATGCACCTGGCCACTAGTATTTAATAAATACCTCTGTGTACCTGGCACTGTTCCAAGAACATGGAATAAATCAATGGACAGAAGAAAGCTTTTTATCCAGTGATCATTTGTGAACAATTTTGCCTATAATTCTGTATTTAGATTTCTGTACTACGTGTTTATCATGTTGACTCTCACACTGGTTTATAACAGATTTTCAGGACATGATTAATGAGGATTGCCTTGTTTTGTTTCAATTTAAAAGAATTTTCATTATAGGAAAGTCATCACCCTGCCTGAAAAAATCCAGACGACGTTCTACAGTTGGCGTTCGGGGCTCTCCTGAAACAAACAATCTGATTCGTTTCATTGCTCAGCAGCGGAATTTAAAGAATGCAGAGAAGTCTCCTTTGACACAGGATTTCCCTTTTCCGGTATGATTTTCTTTAATTTCTGTGATAAATTCTAGGGAGAATGTCTTGCTTTTGTAAAGTGTTTCTATTTTCCTGTTTTGGAACTGGAGAGATGGTATTTCTCTGTCTTATTGGAAGTGTGCAGTTAATGTAAATGATGTTGAGCATGTAGATAGGATTATAGTGGTTCATGTGGAAAATAATTCAATAATAAATAATATTAAAAGAATAAATTGTTTTGCAACTGTAAACCTACTTTTGCCAACCCCTGTATTAAAAGTTATAAGATTTTGGATAGAAATGGCTTTCTAGAGGAGCTTTCTGTTTTATTTTGCAAAATTTTTTTCTAGTTAATATCTATATTTCTGTAGTGAGGTAAAGCAGTGTTTTCCAACCTTTTTCTTTAGATATCTCTAGCTGCGTAAGTTTTTTTTTTTTTTTTTTTTTTTTTTGACTACTATACATTGGCATATAGGGCAAGAGTTCTCAGGACAAAATGTATTTGGGATAACCTGTGGCAGGGAGCAAATTATTTTGCCTGATGATGGGGAACTATTCAGATATTTTTCCAGGTTTTTAGTAGAATAACAGAAGTCAAATAGTAGTATAAGTCTTGCTATGAAAGACACAGTCCCCAGTTTATCCTTTTTAAAAAAAATTTTTTTAATTTTTTTAATTTTTATTCAGATTATTACAGTTGTTCCTCTTTTTTTCCCTCATAGCTCCCCTCCTCCCAGTTCCCACCCCACCCTCTGTACTTACCCCTCCCCCCTGCTGTCCTCATCCATAGGTGTACGATTATTGTCCAGTCTCTTCCTGCACCCCCAACACCCTTTTCCCCCTGAGAATTGTCAGTCCACTCTCTTTCTATGCCCCGATTCTCTTCTATTCACCAGTTTATTCTGTTCATCAGATTTTTTATATTCACTTGATTTTTAGGTTCACTTGTTGATAAGTATGTATTTGTTGTTCATAATTTTTATCTTTACTTTTTCTTCTTCCTCTTCTCAAAGGATACCTTTCAGCCTTTCATATAATACTCGTTGGGTGGTGATGAACTCCTTTAGCTTTTTTTTGTCTGTGAAGCTCTTTGTCTGACCTTCAATTCTGAATGATAGCTTTGCTGGGTAAAGTAATTTTGGCTGTAGGTTCTTGATATTCATCACTTTGAATATTTCTTGCCACTCCCTTCTGGCTTGCAAAGTTTCTGTTGAGAAATCAGCTGACAGTCATATGGGTGCCCCCTTGTAGGTAACTAACTGCTTTTCTCTTACAGCTTTTAATATTCTCTCCTTGTCTTTTGCTCTTGACATTTTAATTATGATGTGTCTTGGTGTGGTCCTCCTTGGATTCCTTTTGTTTGGGTTCTCTGCGCTTCCTGGACTTGTAAGTCCACTTCTTTCACCAAGTGGGGAAGTTTTCTATCATTATTTCTTCAAATAGGCTTTCAGTATCTTGTTCTCTCTCTTCTTCTGGCACCCCTATAATTCTGATGTTGGTACGCTTGAAGTTGTCCCAGAGGCTCCTTACACTGTCTTCATATTTTTGGATTCTTTTTTCTTTTTGCTTTTCTGATTGGGTGTTTTTTGCTTCTTTACATTTCAAATCTTTGACTTGATCCTTGCGATCTTCTAGTCCGTTGCTGGATCTCTGTATATTATTCTTTATTTCAATCAATGTGTGCTTAATTTCTAGCTGGTCCTTTTTCATATCCTCCAGGGTCTCACTAAATTTATCAGTAATCTCTAGAAAATTCTTGAAAAACCTTATAACCTTGGTTTTGAACTCTATATCCAGTCATTTGCTTTCCTCCTTTTCTGTCATTTGTGATCTGTTTCTTTGTCTCTGCATTTTGGCTGCTTCCCTTCATTGATAGACTGGCTTTCTGGGTTAGGTGATCACTGAGAGGAATTAACCTCCAAGCCACTTGGTTACGAGAGTCAGCTGTGTCTACAGTGGGAGAACTTCTGTGCTGGAGACACCCTTATGGGGCAAGAGTTGTTTCAGTGGGGCTTTGGTGCTTACTGCATCTGCCCCTAGTGTGTCCCTTGTGAATCTGTGTCCCTTGTGAATCTGAGTTGTGTTTAGGATGGTACCACTTTGACCACTGGTTACGCTGGCTCTTGTTATCTCTAAGGAGTTGCTATTTTAGCCTTTGCCTGAGGCTACTCAGCCTTTTATATGCAAAAGCCTTTGCGCCAGCTTGGGCAGGGCGGGGCCTCGGGGAGTCAGCTATGGCTGATTCTCAGCCCTGCACTAAGAGACACTGGATCTCTGTGTCCCATAGTAATCGCTGCAAGCAATGCCTAGAGAAACCTGCTTTGGATTTCCTCCTGGTGCCAGTCAGTCCCACTTCTCTGGGTATGCGTCTGGGTCCCCAGAAACTCACCTGGAACTGGAGTTCAAAGCTGCTGGGAGCTTGTGGTTCCCTCCGGAGTGAAAAACAGCTGCGTTCTCTGGCACCAGCTCTCTTCCCAGCTCCGCATGTGCCTATGTACCTCCGTACTTTGCTTCCGCACCTCCTCTGAGTCTCAGTCTCTTTCTAGTTGTAGAATTTTCACTCAGCCAGCCTACCTGTGGTTCTGGGTGGTGTCCATTTTTTCTTTTTGTTGTGATTTTGAAATGGTTGTACACTGCTGCAATTCCAGTGTTTACCTATGCCGCCATCTTGGTTTCTCCTCCCCAGTTTATCCTTCTTGAAGGACAATTGCTTTTGCCTCTTCTAGTTTTGGCCTTCCTATTTTAAAATGCACTTACATTGCCCACTTCTTTATTTTTCATTTTTAGACAGTATGTGTGTGTAGGCCATATAGTGCAATGTAGTAGTTCTCAAAGTTTATGTGCCAGATCCCTGGGGATCCCTGAGTTCCCTTCAAGATGTTAAAACTATTTTTTGTAAATGTCTCAAGATGCTGTTTGCCTTTTTTACTGTGTTGATGTTTACATCCATAGTGCAAAAGCAGTGCTGAGTAAAACTGATGGCACCAAGTTGTCATTTTATTTATCACTGACAAGCATTCACAAGAAATAGTAATAATGCCATTACCACTTCATATCCTGATAAAGCAATGAAAATTACACATTTTATTCATTCTTAACCCTTGAATGTTGTGTGTAATGAAGTGGGAAGCATGTATCAAGTACTTCCAAAGTACATACAGAAGTGTGGATGATTTGAGGAAAATTAAGTGTGATTATTTGAGCTGGACTAAACACTTTTTTCATGGAACATAATTTTTACTTTAATGAATGACTAATAGACATCATGGTTAGTCAGACTTGGGAATGTGGCTGATATTTTCTCAAAAATGTATGTGCCACTTAAAGGAAAAACTGAGGTACTTCTTACCAATGAAAAATTTAAGTTTTCAAGAGAAAATTGGAATCTTAGAAAAAGTTCTCCACCATTAGCTTGATAACTTCCTAGTAGCTATTGTTTTCTGATAGATCAGTGGATTTATTAATGAGTGTGATGTTTTGATATTGCATAGTAAAGTGTGTGAACATTGGAAATCTGCATAGATGAGTGAAGGCATATTTGCAAATGACAGTGTATGCAAAATATACCCTCAAATTGCAAGATAGACCCATAGATTATTTTAAAAAAATTTTTCATTTTTAGAGAGTAAGGGGGGGGGGAGAGAGAGAGAGAGAGAGAGAGAGAGAGAGAGAGAGAAATGAAAATTTTGATTTCGCACACCTAGTCGCAGTTTTCCCAACACTCTCCCCTTTCTCATTTCTTCCCATACAGTCTACCAATTCTTTTCTCTTTTCCTAGTGCCCTCTGTCTTCTTCCTGTTGGCTCGGCTGTCACTAACTTTGTTGGATAGCTGTCATTTTGTGACTTTTTTTCACCATCTGGTAATTCTCTTTCCTTCTCCAATTTGAATTCCCTATTTCCTTAATTTAATATCTTTCTCTTGTCTTGGTTTACTACCTCATTTTTCTGGAGCTTCTGTACAGCTGACAAAGTTTATTCTACCAGTATATTGAGTTACTAGGAGCCCGGTGCACAAAAATTTGTGCACTCGGGGTGGAGGGAGTCCCTCAGCTCGGCCTATGCCCTCTCACAGTCTGGGACCCCTCAGTGGATGTCCTATGATGGCCCCAGTCTGTGTGTGTATGTGTGTGTGGCCACTGGGGACCTGCCCCCAGCCGCATCTGAGGCTTGGAGCAGGCACCCCCTCTATGTTGATCTCTCAGACTCTTGCCCTCCCCTGCATGTTGTTCTCTTTTGTGAGCTGTGGCCAGGGCTGGGTGCTGCCTGCCTCCCAAGCTTGCCTACTGCCCATCTTCCTCTAGCCACCAGAAAGCAGGGAAAACCCCGCCTCGTGGTCAGGCCAGCCTTTTCCTGCTCCCTGATCCCCGGAAAGGACCTGGGAAGCCACCAAGCAGGCCGCCAACTCTTTCCCACTCACCCGTCCCCTGCTGCCTTCC
>PVJC01043916.1:0-14319 GCA_004026665.1 Murina feae
TGTCTACTAGACTTCCTGGCTGTTGGGCAGGTACCTCCTGGCAAATATGGTGCAGAGACAGTCTTTACTCTGGATGGATCCGCACGACTGCGCCTAGATAAGGAAGTGCCTCCCATGATCCTGTCTCTGAGGGTACCACGAGAAGAAGAACATGAGGCTGTATACCTCCCCACCTGATAAGCCAACAGTGGCCCAGAACTAGAGACTGAGATTCCATTAGTCTGGGCAGAAGTAACCCCTCTCCCCCTGGTCTTGCCAAAAAACACACCCCAATTATGATTGACCTGAAGCTTGGAGTCCAGCCTGTCAAGATACACCAGTATATGATTCCTGTGTCTGGGGATCCAGATTCACCTAGACCGACTACCCAAGTGGCGGCTTCTAAAGCGATGCCAGTCTCCATGGAACACCCGCCTTCTGACTGTAAAGAAGCCTGGGACAAAGGACTACCGCCCAGTTCATTAAGGCCATTAATGAAGCCGTTATCACGCTTCCCTCGGTGCAGCCTAACCCATACACTCTGCGAGGACTCATACCTTCTGAGGCAGAATGGTCCACATGCCTGGACTTAACGAATGTCTCTTCTGCCTCTAACTAATGCCCAATAGCCATCCTCCGTTCGCCTTCAAATGGGAAAGCCTCACCACAGGCACAAAGGAACAACTCACTTGGACTAGACTGCCTCAGGGATTCAAAAGTTCACCAACCTTGTTCAGCAGGGCATTAGGACATAGCAAGGATAAGCAGGCCAACATATATACTGGTTTGTGCTACACCTTTGTCACCCCTGCGTATGCATGGGGCTATATACAAAGAAAGAGGACTCCTTTCTGCAGGAGGGAAAGGCATCAGAAACCAAAATGAAATCCTAAAACTGTTAGAGGTAGTCTGGGATCCCAGGGAAGTGGCACTCATCCACTGCAAGGGGCACCAAAAAGGAAAAGACTCTGTCAGAGGGGAACCGGCAGGCAGACAACTGCAGCTAAACAAGCCTCAAGAGAACAGGCAATACCATCCAAAATCATGCTGGCCCAGCATTACCTACACCCCCCACATGATAGAGTTCAGGAAGAGGAATGGGCACAGCAAGAGGGAGGAAGTATGAACAAGGAAGGATGGTGGATACTCCCAGACCGCAGAATCTATGTGCCAGAGCAACTAGCCCACCGGGTGGTCCTCCAGCAACCTGAACTCAGCCACATGGAAAAACCGTGCTAGAAACTTACTGAGCCGGTACTACCTGATTGCTCCACTTCCTTCCCTCTGTGCCTCGGTGTCCCAGCGCTGCCTCCTCTGTGCTCAAAACAATGCCAAGCAAGGCCTCACTGGGCCTGCTGGAATCCAGCGCTGCAGCCAAGCACCCTTTGAGATTTGGAGTGGACTTCACGGAAATAGGACCCAGCAGGGGATGTAAATATCTCCCGGGTTTTGCCTGTACTTTCTCAGGCTGGGTCGAAGCTCGCACCACACGCATGGAGAAGGCAACAGAAGTAACCAAAGCTCTGTTAAGAGACATCCTCCCGAGATATGGCATGCCATTAACTGTGGGCTCGGACAATGGCCCAGGCTTCGTGGCAGAAAGTAGTACAGCAGGTAGCTGAAACTCTAGGCAGCCGATGGAATTTGCACACAGCCTACCGCGTCAGAGCTCAGGAAAGTAGAACGCATGAATCGGACCCTTAAGCTGGCTATGGCAAAACTGTCAGGAAACCAGCCTGCCATGGACTGACATACTGGCTCTGGCTCTCCTGCGGGTACATTGTACCCCTCGGGCAAAGATAGGGTTCTCCCCTTTTGAAAACCTATGCAAGAGACCTCCCCCATTAATCAAACTCAAGGGGGACATAAAAGAACTAGGAAATTTATAGATACAGAAACAATTACAAGGACTAGGAAAAACGGTCCTTAAGGTACATAGGTGGCTAACTGACAGATCCCCATTTCGCTGGGAGCAACGGTACATCCCCCTTAGCCAGGGGACCAAGTCTGAGTGAAGACTGGCCAAAGGAACCCCTCAAACCAACCTGGAAGGGGCCCTACTTAGTAATACTGACCACAGCCCTTAAAGTTGCAGGTCTGAACACCTGGGTACACACCTTCTGAGTGAAGGCAGCCCACCCGCCGAAGGACAACCAACCTGAGTGGAAGATAACCCCCAGCCAAGACAATGCTCTGCAGATCACCCTTAAGAAGACAGTAAAACCTGCTGATCGACCTACAGTGAAGCCTAAGGACTCTGTCAGTGGACCTGATGGTCACCACCTGCTGGGCTGATCCTGGCTTCAGATGCTGTATCCTTACTTACCTTTCTCTGTTAGCAATATTACTATCCTCTTCCTTGCCCTCCTCCTCCATGGCTGAACTCTGGCATTCCTGACTCCCTAGACGAACATTATCCCCAGCAATCAATCTCTTGTAGTTCCTCTGGCAGCACACATGTGATCTCAAAGTGTCATTCAGGTTATAGTCCTGTTAATTGGACTAGGAATCACTGCTGGAATAGGTACTGGTATGAGAGGAATAGCCTCATCAGCCTCCTATTACCAGAAATTCAGTAGTAGTACAAAACAGAAGGGGTTTAGACCTACTAACTGCTGAAAAGGGAGGAATATGCCTCTTCTTAAAGGAGAGTGTTGCTTTTATGTTAACCAATCAGGAATAGTTAGAGATATGGCCCAGCAATTAAAGGAATGGGTAGCAAAAAGGAGACAGGAATTGTCAGGATCTTGGAACTCTTGGAGTAATGTCTGGAATTGTGCTTCTTTGACTCTCCCGCTTGCTGGCCCCTCCTAATGCTTGTCATGGCACTGCTTTTTGGTCCCTGTATTTGCAACATGCTAACCCAGTGGTTCTCAACCTTCCTAATGCAGTGACCCTTTACTACAGTTCCTCATGTTGTGGTGATCCGCAACTATAAAGTTATTTTTGTTGCTACTTCATAACTGTAATTTTGCTATTGTTATGAATTGTAATGTAAATATCTGATATGCAGGATGTATTTAGGCATCCCCTGTGAAAGGGTCGTTCAACCCCCAAAGGGGTCGTGACTCACAGGGTGAGAACCGCTGTCAGCTAACCCGTTTCATTTCCTCTCCTTTAGAAGCAATAAAACTCCAGATGATACTTCAAACAAAGAACCTCAACTACCGATACTACCTCTGGACGGCAAGGAGCCCTAGTTGATGCATCCCCTCTCCATTTGACACTCCATTCAGCAGAAAGTAGCAAGAGCAGTCAGCGCCCAATTTCCTTCACGCAACGCAGTGGGAAATCCCTTGTCCATACCTACTCTTAAAATAATGATGTTCTCTAAGTCTACTAAAGGCAGTTGAGAATCAAGAGGAGGGTTGAGAAGGCAAGCAAGAGCAGATAACCGTCCCCTTACTTGCTCCACCATAACCATGCCCTTGGCTTCTTTAATCTCTCCTGCTTCTTGCATCAGCCAACCACCCAGGCTGCCACGTGTGTGGAAAGATCCCTGAATACCAGGAAGCTTATCCTATATAATGAAACGGTAATATGCAAATTGTTCCCTCTACTGGGAGTTCGACCACAGTTTGACCAGGGGGCGGGGCCAGCCTGCCAATCACCTGAAGCCCCTCCCCTAACTGGTCCCTCCCCCAGGGCAGCCCTGCCCCAAATTGGCCAACCACACTGGGATCAGACAGGCCTGCCGGACCCCACCTGTGCACCAACCTCTAGACTTGTATAAAAGAAGGTCAGGCTCTGACCGGTTTGGCTCAGTGAATGAGGCATCGGCCTGCGGACTGAAAGGTCCCAGGTTCGATTCCTGTCAAGGGCATGTACCTTGGTTGTGAGCACATCCCCAGTAGGAGGTGTGCAGGAGGCAGTTGATCAATGTTTCTCTCTCATCGATGTTTCTAATTCTCTATCCCTCTCCCTTCCTCTCTGTAAAAAAATCAATAAAATATATTTTAAAAATAAATAAATAAATAAATAAAAATAAAAGAAGGTTAGAACCCGGATGCTAGCTCAGCCTCAGGAGGGGACCCCGCTGAGCCAGGAGCAGTACGAATAACGCACTTTTTTTTCTGAAGCGCTCTTTTTCTGAAGGCTAAAAAGGGCTAATTCAAAGGTAGCCCTGATGTACTGGGGGAATGACCTTCAACTGAGGCATTGCCTCCTTCGCCAAAACTGGATTTGCAAAACAAGCCAGGAGTGCTGCCCCTTGGGAAGGGTGGATTGTTAGCTGATGACATAACCTTGGAACACCTGGGGGAAGGGAAGGTGGGAGTTGCACTTCCGCCAGGGCCTCAAGGGAGGGAGCATATTTGCATTGCAGTGAACTCAAGGGCAGTTATAAGGCAAGGTTCCCGGGTGTTACCACACTCTGATTTGGAGCAATCCCAGAGTCCACGTGTGTTATTTCTCCACTTCTTCAAAGTGCCACTTAGTTTTTTTGTCTTTCTGCAACATTTTGGTTCCCTGATGGGGAAACCAAATTAAATTAAATGCTGGCTCTTGCCTCCAATTAGAGGACGGGGTTTGGGGCCCGGGGTCGCAGGACAGGCCTCTGAAGGTGCACCCTGCTGATTTTAGCAGAATTAAAAGGCAGAACTCCCAGCGCTCCTGCACCCTCAACCCAGGACCCGGCCGGCACCTGAAGAGAGTGGACAAATACTTCTGGACCTGTTGACAGAATCTGTTAAGGTAGGGGCCTCTACAGTCAGACCCACTCCTAGTGAGTGGAAGAGGGACCTGATCACTCCCTAGAAGTCATGGGACTTCGTCAGGTCAGGAATTGAGTAGATGTACTCTAAACTCTGAGTGAATGTCCGGTGAGAGAGGACTTCCTCAGGTCAGGAATCAGGAGTTGGATGGCATGTATTTAAAACTCTGAGTGAAAGTCTGGTGAGAGTGCATGAGTGTGGAAGGAGGAGGCCTGCCCCTAGAGCCGGCCTAGGTTTCTCTCCCTTTGAAATTCTATATGGTAGACCCCCTCCCTTAATTCAGCCAAAGGGAGATTTGAGAGAAATAGGAAACTTAGAAATCCAGAAGCAACTACAAGGACTTGGAAACCGTCTTTGAGATGCACAGATGGGTTACTGACAGACTTCCCATCTCTCTAGGGATAGCGGTGCATCCTTATAAACCTGGAGACCAGGTTTGGGTAAAGGATTGGAAAAAGGAGCCCCTCAAACCTACCTGGAAGGGACCCTATCCAGTCATATTAACTACACCCACAGCTCTTAAGGTTGCAGAATTGAACACCTGGATCCACCACTCCCGAGTGAAGGCAGCCCACCAGTCCAGTGATGCCCAGCCTGAGTGGAAGGTGACCTCTGACCAGAAACACCCTCTATGGATCACTCTTAAGAAGACTACAGAGCCCTGACTGGTTTGGCTCAGTGGATAGAGTGTCAGCCTGTGGACTGAAGCTTCCCGGGTTTGATTCCGGTCAAGGGCATGTACCTTGGTTGCGGGCACATCCCCAATGGGGAGTGTGCAGGAAGCAGCTGATCAATGTTTCTCTCTCATTGATGTTTCTAACTCTCTATCCCTCTCCCTTCCTCCCTGAAAAAAAATCAATAAAACATTAAAAAAAAAAAAAAAAAAAAAAAGAAGACTACAGACCTGGCTGATCAACCTGCCCCAAGGAATTCAGATGACACCCTGCTGAATTCTCCCTAACACTAATCCTTCTTTCTTATCTCCCCCTAGTGGTACCCAAGGCCAACATCCCACAGGTCGCCTCCCAGATGAACTATGCAACTCTACTCCTGCTCGCCTGAAACCAGAAGAACACCCTACAAGCCCCCCTTCCCCCGCCAGAGGAAGTAACAGGATGCTAACCCCCTTTGATATCGCCCTTTTTCAGCCAAAAGTAGCTAAGAGCAAGTGGTTGACACCCCTGTTCCCTATAGCATCCCGTGGTTGTTGCTCCACAAGGCTAAAAGAAGCTTGTGGGACAACGGGGGAGGGGCGGGGGAGGGAATGTTAGCTGATGACATAACCTTGGAACACCTGGGGGAAGAGAAGGTGGGAGTTGCACTTCCTCCAAGGCCTCAAAGGAGGGAGCATATTTGCATTACAGTGAACTCAAGGGCAGTTATAAGGCAAGGTTCCCGTGTGTTACCCCACTCTGATTTGGAACAATCCCAGTGTCCACACGTGTTATTAAAACTGTGATTTCTCCACTTCTTCAAAGCGTCGCTTAGTTTTCTTGGTCTTTCTGCAACACTCCGAGTGTGTCTGGATTGTCTCTTCCCTCCAGCCTGATTTCTGCCATAACAAGAGGAGCCTGCTCATGGGGCCTCTCCTCCCCACTTTGCACTGTAGAGAGATGCAGTGAGTGTGAGCTGACTCCTGGGGAGGCACCGACACCTCTTCCCCACCGGCCCCGTGTGCTGGAAACGCTCCTCCTCTGTGTCTTCATAGTTTGTCCCGAAAGGCCATGTCCCATGTCATGTAAAACTGATGAAAGTAAAACTTTATGTGAACATTTAAAATTAGATATTTCCTCTGTGCAACACAGGTTCATCATGTGGAATTCAAAATCCAAAATCCCCACAAATTCAAGGGCCTGGGTGTCCGTGATGTACAGACATGTCAGGTGGACTTCAGAAGCTGAGGTTGGGACCTGTTTCTCCTGTGACAGGTAATGTGAGGGAGTTGGGAAGAAAGAGCAGGGCCCTGGGCTCATGGAGATCATAGTCTAGTCCTGAGTTGCTGAGAGCTAGACAGTGAGTCCTGCTGGGGTGGTTTCCACATGCACCTGAATCACCGAGCTGCCAGAGGGTCACTTGTGGTCAAATGGACACACACCTGAGGGTATAGCTCTCAGGGGATGATCCTAACCCCTGTGGGGCAGATGAGTCTGTCAGGAGGTAGGAGAGGGGAGGAGCCAGGTGGGCCTGTCAAGAGGCAGGAGACTAGTGGATACAGGGCCTGAGCTCAGCACGCAGATGCCTGGGCTGTGCTGGGGTCCCTCTTGGTGGGAAAGTTTCCTAAACATAGGAAGACAAAAGCACTGTGGATGGTCTTTGACAAGAAAGACAAAGGACACATGTAATAAGTGAAGAAAGGTCACCAGGCCTGGTGGTTCCTCATCAGCAAATGGGCAGTGTCCCTCTGTCATTTGTGTCTGTAGTGAGGCCATGGGAAACTAGAGCCACAAAGAAGGCAGTGTCTGTGGAGTTGGCTGAGCCTTGAGAGGAAACCCCTGGGCCCAGGAGGAACACACTTTCTTCCCCGTCATGTCCACAGGGCCTCCTGGGTCTGGTTTCTGTGCTGGGTAGGTCCTGAGCCCCCTGCTGGCTGTGAACCCCTACTGGTCCTGAGTCTCCCCTTGCTGGTCCTGAGCAACCCCTACTGGTCCTGAGTCTCCCCTTGCTGGTCCTGAGCAACCCCTGCTGGTCCTGATCCCCCTGCTGGTCCTGAACACCCCCAGGTAAACTAAGTGTCCCTTGCAGCTCAGGCCTCCTTTCTCCCTCAGGGAGGTGAGTGTCTGGGCTCACACTGACTTCCCCTCACTGTGCCTCTCACACAGTTATACATTGCCTGAACCTTTGTGGTGGGTTCAGAATGACTTGAAGGAGGGCCTAAGGCACAAGAAACACACTATAAAAAAATATGAATTTGGAAGGCATTGGGGGCCAGGAAGGAACCTCTTTTGTGAACAGAAACAGCGAGACCAGGTCCTGTCTCATTTTATTCACTTTGAATACACATGTACCCTTCAGCAATGCACACAGGCAGATCAAAGGTAAAGTTTGGTAAACAATGTAAAGATTATCAGGTCAGGAAATTGCCTCGAGCCATTGCTCCCACAGCAGGAGCAAAACTTGTGATGATATTCAGCCTTGCTGAATATCAAAGTCCATTGGCCTTCCAATGTCTCCTTTTGATGCTAACTGCTGTTGGTTTAGCCTCTGGCAATACACTGCCATGTCCTGGCTCTCAGGCTGCTCAGTATCAAGTAAACTTGGCTCTTGGAGGTGTCCCTGGTGATGCTGAGGTGGGATCTCAAAGTGCCTTATACTTTGTTCTTCCAACAGCCCCCATACCCCGACCCACTCCATCCCCTAACCCTGGAGCCTGACGGGTCCAGTGCACAGAATCACTCATTAAAGAGAATCCAGGGATAGTGCAGGTGAGGGAGAGGGTCTGCAAGGGCTTCACCAGTCCTGGGCCTGAATCCTGCAGCTGCACATGGGACAGGACCCTCAGGCACAAGGAGCATCAGTCCTTTGAGTCACGTGCCATCCATGACCCCTGTCTGACCCCTGAGACCCTCACCTTGGGGGGCTGCCAGCAGGCATAGGAGAAGAGCCAGCAGTCTCATCTTCTTCTAGACCACAGAGCTGCCTTCCCAGAGACCTCAGCCCTGTGTGAGGAGAGCTGTGAGCCTGCACAGCCCAGAGAGGATTTACCCTGCAGCTTGAAGAGACATTTGCATGTGGGGACTCTGTTCTCAAAAGTGGGAGGGACTGTGTTCAGTCTGACATGTCCTTCTAGGCTCTGAGCACATTCCTTCTCTTGGACTCAGTGGTGTGGGTCTGGGATGGGAGAACACCTAGGCTACGACGCACCTTGGAGTCAGGACAATGATGGCCCAATCTTTCCAAGTTTGACAGTGAGTGCTGGACTAGATGAGTGGGTCACACCACTTAAAAATGTTTTTTCTTTATTTTTTCCCTTTATTGATTAAGATATTACAAAGGTGACCTTATCCCCCCAATGTCCTCTCATCCCCCCACTCCTGCCCTCACCCTCACCCCCTGTTGTCCACATCCATCGCTTATGCTTATATGCATGCATACAAGTCCTTTGGTTGATCTCTCCCCCTCACCTCCCCCCTCCCCTACCTTCCCTCTGAGTTTTGAGCGTCTGATCGATGCTTCTCTGTCTCTACTTCAGCTTTTGTTCATCAGTTTATGTTGTTCATTATAATCCACAAATGAGAGAGAGCATGTAATATTTATCTTTCTCTGACTGGCTTATTTCACTTAGCATAATGCTGTCCAGGTCCATCCATGCTTGTTGCAAATGGTAGGAGTTCCTTCCTTTTTACAGCAGCATAGTATTCCATTGTGTAGATGTACCACAGTTTTTTAATCCACTCATCTGCTGATGGGCACTTAGGCTGATTCCAAATCTTAGCTATGGTAAATTGTGCTGCTATGAACATAGGGGTGCATATATCCTTTCTGATTGGTGTTTTTGGCTTCTTGGTATATATTCCTAGAAGTGGGATCACTGGGTCAAACGGCAGTTCCATTTTTAACTTTTTGAGGAAACTCCATACTGTTCTCCACAGTGACTGCACCAGTCTGCATTCTGACCAGCAGTGAACGAGGGTTCCTTTTTCTCCGCATCCTCTCCAGCACTTGTCATTTGTTGATTTTTAAAAATCTTTATTGTTCATATTACTACAGTTGTTTCTCTTTTTTCCCCCACATAGCTCCCCTCCTCCCAGTTCCCACCCCATCCAACTGCTCTTATCCCCCCCGCACTGTCCTCATCCATAGGCGTATGATTTTTGTCCAGTCTCTTCCTACACCCCCAAGCCCCTTTCCCCCTGTGAATTGTCATTCCACTCTCTTTATATGCCCCTGACTCTATTCTACTCACCAGTTTATTCTGTTCATCAGACTTTTTTTATTCAGTTGATATTTAGGTTCACTTGTTGATAGATATGTATTTGTTGTTCATAATTTTTATCTTTACTTTTTCTTCTTCTTCCTCTTCTCAAAGGATACCTTTCAGCATTTCATATAATACTGGTTGGGTGGTGATGAACTCTTTTAGCTGTTTCTTGTCTGCGAAGCTCTTTGTCTGACCTTCAATTCTGAATGATAGCTTTGCTGGGTAAAGAAATCTTGGTTGTAGGTTCTTGCTATTCATCATTTTGAATATTTCTTGCCATTCCCTTCTGGTCTGCAAAGTTACTTTTGAGAAATCAGCTGACAGTCGTATGGGTGCCCCCTTGTAGGTAACTGACTGCTTTTCTCTTGCTGCTTTTAAGATTTCCTCCTTGTCTTTTGCCCTTGGCATTTTGATTATGATGTGTCTTGGTGTGGTCCTCCTTGGATTCCTTTTGTTTGGGGTTCTCTGCGCTTCCTGGACTTGCAAGTCCATTTCTTTCACCAGGAAGGGGAAGTTTTCTGTCATTATTTCTTCAAATAGGTTTTCTATATCTTGCTCTCTCTCTTCTTCCGGCACCCCTATAATTCTGATGTTGGTCCCCAAGACTCCTTACACTATCTTCATATTTTTGGATCCTTTTTTCTTTTGGCTTTTCTGGTTGGGTGTTTTTTGCTTCTTTGTATTTCATATCTTTGACTTGATTCTTGTGATCTTCTCATCTGCTGTTGGATCTCTGTATATTATTCTTTATGTCAGTCAGTGTATGCTTAATTTCTAGCTGGTCCTTTTTCATATGCTCGAGGGTCTCACTAAATTTATCGGCAGCCTCTAGAATATTCTTGAAAAGTCCTATAACCATGGTTTTGAGCTCTATATCCAATCGTTTGCTTTCCTCTATTTCTGTCATTTGTGACCTGTTTCTTTGTCTCCGCATTTTGGCTGATTCCCTGCATTGACAGAGTGGCTTTAATCAGCTGTGCCTACTGTGGGAGAACTTCTGTCCTGGAGACACCCTTATGGGGGCAAGACTTACTTCAGTGGGGCTTTGGTGCCCACTAAGTCTGCCCCCTGAGTGCGTCCCTTATGAGTCTGAGGAGTTATAGACTGGGTGGTCCCACTCTGACCACTGGGTTCGCTGGCTTTTGTATCTCCATGAAGTTGCTATTTTAGCTTCTGCCTGGGGCTTCCCAGCCTTTTAAACGAAAAAGCCTCTGTGTGCAGCTTGGGTTGGGCGGGGTCTCGGGGAGTCTACAGGGCGGAGCCACCAGCTATGGCCGATTCTGAGCCCTGCCCTAAGAGGCAGCGGGTCTCAAGCCGCTCTGGAGTTTCTCCCAGCACCAGACAGGTGCCAGACAGTCCAGCTCCACCCCGTATGATTCTGAGTCCCCAGAATCTCGCCTGGAACTGGAGTTCAGAGCCTTCGGGAGCTTGTGACTCCCTCTGGTACGAAATGCTGCCAGCCCTTTCTGGGAGCCCCTTCGTGTGCACCTCCGTACCTCTGCACTTTATTTTTGCACCTCCTCTACGTCTCAGTCTCTAGTTGTAGAATTTCCACTCAGCCAGCCTTCCTGTGGGTCTGGGTGGTGTCCATTTTTTCTTTTCATTGTGGTTTTGTAATAGTTGTGCCCAGCAGCAATTCCGGTGTTCACCTATGCCGCCATCTTGGTTTCTCCCTCTGTCATTTGTTGATTTGTTGATGATAGCCATTCTGAGAGGTGTGTGATGGTACCTCATTGTTGTTTTGATTTGCATCTCTCAAATGATTAGTGACTTTGAGCATGTTTTCATATGTCTCTTGGCTTTCTGAATGTCCTCTTTCGAAAAGTGTCTATTTGGATCCGTTGCCCATTTTTTCATTGGGTTATCTTCCTTTTGTTAAGTTGTATGAGTTCCTTGTAAATGTTGGAGATTAAACCTTTATCAGAGATATCATTGGCAAATATGTTCTCCCATGCAGTGGGTTTTCTTGTTGTTTTGTTGATGGTTTCTTTTGCTGTGCAGAAGCCTTTTCTTTTGATATAGTCCCATTTGTTTATTTTCCCTTTAGTTTCCATTGCCCTAGGAGCTGTGCCAGTGAAGAAATTCTTTTGGCATATGTCTGAGATTTTGCTACCTGTGGATTCCTCTAGGTTTTATGGTTTCCTATCTTGTGTTTAAGTCCTTTATCCATTTTGAGTTTATTTTTGTGTATAGTGTAAGTTGGTGGTCAAGTTTCATTTTTTTTTTTTTTTTTGCATGTGTCTGACCAAATTTCCCAGCACCATTTATTGAAGAGACTGTCTTGGCTCCATTGTATGGTCTTTCCTCCTTTGTCAAATGTTAATTGAGCATAATGGTTTGAGTCAACTTCTGGGCTCTCTATTCTATTCCATTGGTCTATATGTCTGTTCTTGTGTCAGTACCAGGCAGTTTTGAGAACAGTAGATTTGTAATACAGCTTGATATCTGGTATTAAGATCCCTCCTACTTTGTTCTTCTTTCTCAGGATCGCCGCAGCTATTTGTTTTTGTTTTTTTAATTCCAGATGAATTTTTGAAGAGTTCTTTCTAGATCTGTGAAATATGCTATTGGTATTTTAATGGGGAGTGTGTTGAATTTATAGATTGCTTTGGGTAGTATGGACATTTTGATGATGTTGATTCTACCAATCCATGAACACTGTGTGTTCTTCCATCTGTTTATGTCTTCCTCTATCTGTTTTTTCAATGTTCTGTAGTTTTCCGAGTATAGGTCTTTTACATCCTAGGTTAAGTTTATTCCTAGATGTCTTAATTTTTTTGGTGTAATGGTAAATGGGATTGTTTTTTAAATTTCTCTTTCTGTAAGTTCACTATTGGCATATAAAAATGCCATAGATTTCTTGGCATTAATTTTATATCCTGCTACATTGCCAAATTCATTTATTAGGTCTAACAATTTTTTGATGGAGTCTTTAGGGTTTTCTAAGTACAGTATCATGTCACTGCAAATAATGACAATTTTACTTCTTCTTTTCCAATTTGGATACCTTTTATTTCTTCTTCTTGTCTGATTGCTTTGGCTAGCACTTCCAGTACTATGTCAAGCAGGAGTGGTGAAAGTGGGCATCCCTGTCTTGCCCCTGTTCTTAAGGGAAATGGTTTTAGTTTTTGCCCATTGAGTATGATGTTGGCTGTGGGTTTGTCATATAAGGCTTTTATTATGTTGAGGTATGATCCCTCTATTCCCACTTTGCTGAGAGTCTTTATCAAGAAAGGGTGTTGGATTCTGTCAAATGCCTTTTCTGCATCAATCGATATGATTATGTGATTTTTGTCTCTCAATTTGTTTATGTGATGTATCACGTTTGTTGATTTGCAGATATTGTACCATCCTTGCATCCCCGGAATAAAGCCCACATGGTCATGGTGTATGATCCTTCTGATGTACTGCTGGATCTGGTTTGCTAGAGTTTTGTTGAGGATTTTAGCACCTATGTTCATCAGGGATATTGGCCTGTAATTCTCTTTCTTTTTAGTGTCTTTAACTGGTTTTGGGATTAGGGTAATGCTGACTTCATAGAAGGAGCTTGGAAGTGTGCCTTCCTCTTGAATTTTTTGGAGTAGTCTGAGAAGGATTGGCTTTAGTTCTTCTTTGAATGTTTGGCAAAACTCCCCTGTGAAGCCATGGGTGAGACCATTTTAATCTTATGTGCCATTGAATTCATTAAAAAAAGTGGATCAACATGATGTGCCAATATCTCCCCAAGTTAAAAGAAAGACATTAAATAGGTTCCACATTGTAAAATCAGATAACCACAATTTCATATAAAATAACATTTTCATGTCAGAGAATGTGGAGAGATACAGGAAATAAGTGAGAGATCAGTGAAATAGGAGAGGCAGCAGGATAAAAAATGAACATCCAGAAATCAATGGCATTTTAATACACCAATAATGAACTCTCAAAAAGAGAAACTGAAAAAAGGAACAAACAAAAATCCCATTTAGCATTGCAACAAAGAAATTAAGGTTCCTGGGAAAAAACTTAAGTAAGGAGGTCAAAGATCCATACTTGGAGAACTATAGGATCCTGGGAAAAGAGATAGAGGAATATGTAACAAGTGAAAAAATATACCGTGTTCATGGATCTCTGGAATTAGCACCACTAAAATGTCACTCCTACCCAACCCAATCCACAGATTCAATGCAATCCTTATTAACATACCAAGGGCATACTTCACAGAACTTGAACAAATACTACCAAAACGTACATGGAAGCATAAAAGACTCTGAATAGCTGCAGCTATTCTTGAGAAAGAAGAACAAAGTTGGAGGGAATCACAATACCGGATACTAAACTATGCTACAAAGCCATTATAATCAAAACAGCCTGACACTGGCACAAGAACAGGCATATAGACCAATGGAACAAAACAGAGAACCCAGAAATCGACCCATGCCATTACACTCAAGTAATATTTGACAAGGGAGGCAAGGACATACAATGGAGTGAAGACAGCCTCTTCAACAAATGGTGTTGGGAAAACTGGACAGACATATGCAAAAGATGAAACCAGACCACCAACTTACACCATGCGCACGAATAAACTCAAAATGGGTAAAAGACTCAAATGTGAGCCATGAAACCATACAAATCCTAGAGGACAACATAGGCAGCAAAATCTCAGGCATGTCATGTAGCAGAATTTTTGCCAATACATCTCCTAGGGCAAGAGAAACAAAGGACAAT
>PVJC01043917.1:0-14320 GCA_004026665.1 Murina feae
GCAGGTTTCTGGAGTTTTTTCTCCTATAATTGATACTGTTCCTTGAAGGCCTGGGGTTATCTTCTATAATTGATACACTGTTCCTTTAAGGCAGCCTTCTAACTAACTGAAGCCTCCTCTTTGCTTCACCTCGCAGCGTCTATAATGAAACAATTGTTACTTTTACTGGTTAGGCCGGAGCTGCTCTTTCCTTCAGCTCTGGAGGATTCTATCATTGTTACATTGTTTCAAATGTTTCAAAGCTGTGTTTTGCTAGAGGCAGTTTAATCGGAGCTGAGCTGAGCAGGCGCAGCTTCACTTTCGCTCCTGCCGCAATGGAAAGGGCTGTTCACCCAGGTCTGTGAGTGGCGGCCGCCATGTTGGCTGGGCTAATTTGCATACAGCCGCTCTGATTGGCTGGTGGGCGTGGCTTACCCTGTCTTGGAGAAATGGTTAATTTTAATATTTCACTTTTAAAGAGTAGATTTTTATGCCTAGATATTAAAAAGTATGTGTTTCTGAAATATATAACATGTATTTGACATATTTTAAAATACAAATCCTTTTTAAAATGTGTCATTTCTGGTGATCCATCTAATAATCTGATCTCCTCTATCCAGCGACCTCCTTTGCTCTTTCCAGACCAGGGTCCTGCTACCAGAAATCCTTTATATCTGCATTAGAGTCATGATTTTACCTTTCCTGAAAATTATCACCACCCACTTCTGAATCGGAGTGACGGTTTTTCTTATAAGGAACCTGTTATCTGCCTCCCACCCCATTGTACATGGCATCTACAGTTCAACTCCAAATGCCTGTGTTCAATTCTTATCCCATGTTCCAGCCTCATTACCCTCGAGTAGCTTTCACATTGCTGTGAGCTCCTCCATATCTATAGAGAGCTTCCTTTCTTGCTTTCACAGTTGGCTAAAAAACTTACTATTACTTTTCATGTTTGGGTTGGAGAAAAGGGACTTCTGCCATCAGCTCAAACCTCCCGCCCCCATTTTTATTAGAAGTCTATTTAATTGTATTTTTTAAATGCTCAGAAATTCCATCTTAAAAAAAAAACCAACAAAATGAAAAAAGCAACATGCCTAAAGCAATAGCACTATTTATAGCAGTGCAAAATTGGAAACTACTTAAACAACTAATAATGAGGTAATAGATAACATGGTATATTTTGCAATCATTTTAAGTGGTAATTATAAAGGCCATTCAACAACATAGGTAAGTGGTATAATAAAAGCAAACATAAACCCAAATTGTTCGTATATAATGGTTACAACTATATAAAAGAAAGATATACAAAAAGAACTAGATAGAAATATCCAAAAATTATAATTTTAGGGTTATGGGATTTTTGAGTGATTTTTTTTACTTGATATTACACTTCAAAAACCACTAAAATAATTTACTTTAGTTTTAATTAAATTAAGAAAACTAAAACCCTAATTTAAAAGAATATAGGCATCCCTCTATAAATTGCAACATTATTTAAAAGAAACCAAGCTATGGGAGCAGCCCAAGTGCCCAACAATAGACAAATGGATAAAAAAAGCTGTGGTACATATATACAGTGGAATATTATTTGACGATTAAAAAAATAAAATCTTAACCATTTGCAACAGAATGACTGAACCTAGAGAGTATTATACTAAGTGAAATAACTCAGTCATAGAAAGACAAACACCATATAATTTCACTTAGATGTGGAATCTAAAGAACAACATAAATGAACAAACCAAATTGAAACAGACTCATACATACTCATAGATCTAACAGAAAACAGACTGATGGTTGCCAAGGGGAGGAGAGTTGGGGAACAGGGTGAAAAAGGTGATGGGATTAAGAAGTAAAAATTAGTAGTTACAAAATAGTCACAAAGATATTAAGTACAACATAGGGAATATAGTCAATAAGGTTATAACTTGTATGATGCCAGGTGAGTACTAGGAGTACCTGGGGGAACACTTTTAAAAGTATATGATTCTCATCACTATACTGTACACCTGAATTAATACAAAATAATATTAAATATAAACTGTAATTGAAAAATAAGATTTAAATTTAAAAGTGTACTAATAAAATGGCAGTAAATACATATCTAACAATTAAAAAACACTATAATAATGTAATTAAATTGCCTAATTAAAATTTAATTAATTTAGCCCTAGCTGGTTTGGCTTAGTGGGCCTATGGACTACAGTTCAATTCCAATCAAGGGCACATGCCTGGTTGTGAGCTCAGTCCCCAGTGGTGGGGGTGCAGGAGGCAGCCGATCAATCATTCTCTCTCATCATTGATGTTTCTATCTCTCTCTCCCTTGCCCTTCCTCTCTGAAATCAATTAAAAGTATATTAAAATTTTTATTTTTTTTACAACTATTAAAAGGTTTATAAGGAGAATCAAATTTAGATCTAGCCTGGCCAGTGTGGCTCAGTGATTAAGAGTTGATCTATGGAGAGAAACCAAGATGGTGACATAGGTAAACACCTGGAATTGCTGCATTGAACAACCATTTCAAAATCACAACAAAAAGAAAAAAAACGAACACCACCCAGACCCACAGGAAGGCTGGCTGAGTGGAAATTCTACAACTAGAAAGAGATGGAGACTCAGAGGAGGTGCGGAAGTAAAGTGCAGAGGTACGGAGGTGCGCGGAAAGGGCTGGCAACTGAGGATGCGGTTGTCTTTTTCAATCCAGAGGGAGTCACAAGCTTCCGAATGCTCTGAACTCCAGTTCCGGGCGAGTTTCTGGGGATCCAGACTCATACGGGGAGAAGCTGGACTGTTGGGCACCGGGAGGAACTCCAGAGTGGCTTTCTCTCAGTGGTGCCGAGGGACACTGAGACCCAGTGCCTCTTAGGCAGGGTTGAGAATCAGCCATAGTTGTTTGCTCCATCCCGTTGATTCCCAGAGACCTGCCCCACCCAAGCTGCATGCAGAGGCTTTTGTATATAAAAGGCTGGGTAGCCTCAGACAGAAGCTAAAATAGCATCTCTTTAGAGATTCAAGAGCCAGTGTACCCAGTGGTCAGAGCAGGCCCAACCAGATTACAACTCCTCAGATCCATAAGGGACACTCTCAGGGGGCAGACTCAGTGAGCACCAAAGCCCCACTGAAGCAAGTCTTGCCCCATAAGGGTGTCTCCAGCACAGAAGTTCTCTCACTATAGACACAGCTGATTCTCACAGCCAAGTGGCTTGGAGGTCATTTCTCCCATTGATACCAACAACAATCAAGGCTTAGCTACAACAAGACTGTGCACAAAGCCTACAAAGCGGTGCACCAAGAGTGTCTACCTTACAAGTGCTGGAGAGGATGCGGAGAAAAAGGAACTCTCCTGCACTGCTGGTGGGAATGCAGACTGGTGCAGCCACTATGGAGGACAGTATGGAGTTTCCTCAAAAAATTAAAAATAGAACTCCCATTTGACCCTGTGATCCCACTTCTGGGAATATATCCCAAGAAACCAGAAACACCAATCAGAAAGGATATATGCACCCCTATGTTCATAGCAGCACAATTTACCATACCTAAGATTTGGAAACAGCCTAAGTGCCCATCAGCAGATGAATGGATTAGAAAACATCTATACAATGGAATACTATGCTGCTATAAAAAAGAAGGAATTCTTACCATTTGCAGCAGCATGGATGGAACTGGAGAGCATTATGCTAAGTGAAATAAGCCAGTCAATGAAAGACAAATACCACATGATCTCACTTATTTATGGATAATAAAGACAATTATAAAATGATGAACATAAACAGATACTGAGGCAGAACAGCATTGAACAGACTGTCAAACTACAGCTGGAAGGCTGGGGAGGATTGGGGGGGAGTTAAGAGATTAACTGAAGGACTTGTATGTATGCATATAAGCATAGTCAATGGACACAAGACATTGGGGGGGTAGGGAGGAGGGGGGAAGGTCAAGGGGGAAAATGGAGACTTATTTAACACTCTTTGTAATACTTTAAGCAATAAAACAAAATAATAAAAAAAAGAGTGTCCACCTCAGGTAATTAGGGAGGCTGAGCCACTGGGCCCTATAGGATACCTAGCATAGAAAGCCACTCTATCAACAAAGGGAAGCAGCCAAAATGTGGAGACAAAGAAACAGGTCACAAATGACAGAAATGGAGGAAAGCAAATGACTGGATATAGAGTTCAAAACCATGGTGATAAGGTTTTTCAAGAATTTCTAAAGACTGCTGATAAATTTAGTGAGACATTCGAGGATATGAAAAAGGACCGATCAGAAATTAAGCATACACTGACTGAAATAAAGAATAATATACAGTAGACTAGAGGATGGCAAGAATCAAGTCAAAGATTTGAAATACAAAGAAGCAAAAAAACACCCAACCAGAAAATCAAAAACAAAAAAGAATCCAAAAATATGAAGATAGTGTAAGGAGCCTCTGGGACAACTTCAAGTGTACCAACATCAGAATTATAGGGGTGCCAGAAGAAGAGAGAGAGCAAGAGATTGAAATCTTATTTGAAGAAATAATGACAGAAAACTTCCCCTACCTGGTGAAAGAAATAGACTTACAAGTCCAGGAAGTGCAGAGAACCCCAAACAAAAGGAATCCAAGGAGGATCACACCAAGACACATCATAATTAAAATGCCAAGGGCAAAAGACAAAGAGAGAATCTTAAAAGCAGCAAGAGAAAAGCAGTTAGTTACCTACAAGGGAGCACCCATACGACTGTCAGCTGATTTCTCAATAGAAACTTTGCAGGCCAGAAGGGAGTGGCAAGAAATATTCAAAGTGATGAATAGCAAGAACCTACAACCAAGATTACTTTACCTAGCAAAGCTATCATTTAGAATTGAAGGTCAGATAAAGAGCTTCACAGACAAGAAAAAGCTAAAGGAGTTCATCACCACCCAACCAGTATTATATGAAATGCTGAAAGGTATCCTTTGAGAAGAGGAAGAAGAAAAAATAAAGATAAAAATTATGAACAACAAATACATATTTATCAATAAGTGAACCTAAAAATCAAGTGAATAAAAAAATCTGATGAAGAGAATAAACTGGTGAATAGAATAGAATCAGGGGCATAGAAAGGGAGTGGACTGACAATTTTCAGGGGGAAAAGGGTGTTGGGGGTGTGGGAAGAGACTGGACATACCTACGGATATACCTACAGATGAGGACAATGGGGGCGGGGGGTAAGGGCAGAGGGTGGGGTGGGAACTGGGAGGAGAGGAGCTATGTGGCGGGGGGGGGAGTGGGAAGGAACAACTGTAATAATATGAACAATAAAGATTTTTTTAAAAAGAGTTGATCTATGAACCAGGAGGTCATGGTTAGATTCCCAGTGGCACATGCCCAGGGTTGGGGCTTAATGCCCAGTGGGAAGCATACAGGAGGCAGCCTATCAATGATTCTCTCTCATCATTAATGTTTCTCTCTCTCCTCCCTTCCTCTCTGAAATCAATAAAAGTATATTAAAAAAATTTATGTCTGGAGTTTTAGACAACTTTGGAAAAACAGGTTTTACTTATTAATAGATTCACTAATTAAAAGTGTGCACCCCTATATACATGTTTTTATATAATTTTTAATCATTTTAATAGAAAACATTATTGATGAATTTGCTTACATTAAATCAAAGAAAGTAAAAGAATTCCAGTTTGGGTATAAATAAACATTTAAAATTAAAATAATGAAATTTTAATACATCTAATTTTTAAATTTCCAATTTTTTTCAACTACTTTAGTGTTCTGGGGAAAATTACCCATTAAAATCTAATATAATAAAAGAGAAACATGCAAATTGACCGTTACCACCAGCCAATCAGAGCGGCTGTATGCAAATTAACCCAGCCAAGATGGGGGCTAACAGCCATGGAGCTAGAGCAAACCAGAGGGTTCTGTTGCAACTGCCTGCCTAGGCTGGCTGAGCCTCTGCTCACAGCCACGCCCACCAGCCAATTAGAGCAGCTGTATGCAAATTAACCCAGCCAAGATGGAGGCTGGCAGGGCGGCTCTGCACTGGGAGCCTCCACGGCCGGCGGCATAGCTGTGCCAGGTGTGTCAGCTCAATGGGAGGGGGGGTCTGGCCTGGGGCCTCCTCGGGGTGTCCAGGAGCGCCTGTCCCGGGTCCACTGCCTCGCTCCACCCCCTGGGAGCCTCCCCGGGGCATGGGGGAGCATGGGGGGCCTCTGTAGGGTGTGTAGGAGCAGTCGTCCAGGGTCCGCAGCCTGGTTCTGCCCTGGGGGCCTCCTCGGGGGCGTGCAGGAGCACCCGTCCAGGGTCCGCTACCTTCATCCACCCCCCAGGGGCCTCCACAGGGCGTGCGGGACCGTCTGCTGCACAGTGCGGAGAATCGAAAGCCAGTTCGCTGCCCGGCTCCACCCCAGGTGTGTTTGCTCAGCAGCAGGGCCCCACCGAGGGATCCTGCACCAGCGTCCGCCCCTGGCTTGCCACCCAGCTCTGTGCCAGGTGTGTCCCCTCAGCGGTGTGGGCCCACCAGGCATGTGCGATCGTGGGCCCTTCGGTGGGAAACGGCACAGGCCGGGCTGAGGGACCCCCACCCCCCAAGTGCACAAATTTTTGTGCACCGGGCCCCTAGTAAATACATAAGAACTCTGCCTGAGAAGTTTGGGTGGTTGAGTGTTATCCTGTGCACTGAAAGGTTGCCCATTAGATTCCCAGTCAGGGAACATACCTGGGTTGCTGGTTTGGTCCCTAGGTTGGACACATGTGTTTGTGTGTGTTGCGGGGGCACGGGGAATGCAACCAATCAATGTTTCTCTTTCACATTGATGTCTTTCTCTCTTTCTCTCTTTCTCTCTCCCTTCCTCTCTCCTAAAATTAAATAATCAAAATATATTTAAATGCAACATTTTAAAAATCAAAATTAATGCAAAAAATCCCTAATGAGCAAAACATAAAAAAAATGTTTTAAGACAGGATCCAACAGTACTGAGCTTGAGGCAAAAGGAAAAACATACATTTGTCTCTATATTAGTTCTTTTAAAAAATATTTTTATTGATTTCAGAGAGAAAGGGAGAGGGAGAGAGAGATAGAAACCTCAATGATGAGAGAGAATCATTGATAGGCTGCCTCCTGCACACCCCCTACTAGGGATTGAGCCCACAACCCAAGCATGTGTCCTATGACTGGAATCAAACCTGGTACTGTTCAGTCCGCAGGCCATGGCTCTATCCACTGAGCCAAACCAGCTAGGGCTCTATATTAGTTCTTATGTATTTATTTTATTTATTTATTTAAAAAATTGCTATGTATTTATTTACTTATCTATTTATTTACTCATTCATTCATTCCTCACTCAAGGGTATATTTTTATTGATTTGAGAAAGAGAAAGAGAGGGAGAGGGAGAAAGAGAGAGAGAAACATCAATGTGAGAAAGAAATGCTAACAGATTGCCTTCCATACGTGCCCAACTTTGAGATAGAACCTGAAACCTGGGTATGTACCCTGACCATGTATCAGACCTGCAACATTTCAGTATGACACTCCAACCAAATGAGTCACATCAGCCAGGGCTCTGCAAAGACTTTTAATATCAAAGCTGTAGGCTCAGAAGCCAAAGCCCAATTCAAAAACTACAAAACTCTTAGAAGTCTTTTGACCCTAAGAAAAAATATGAGTGTTGCTTTCTGTTTAAACCCCAGTAAAGGAAAGCAAGTAAAATGAAGTAGAGATTTCAGTGGATGCTGCTGTTTGGCATCCATTTACACCAATCTCAATTGTAGCTCTTTGGGTATCTACTATGTCCCAGTCTCCATCCTTGCACTTTGAAGTGTGGCCACATGATCCAATCAAAGTAAAAGAAAAAAAATTAAAGCTTTTGCTGGGATTTTGGGGAAACAAAATCTGGCTTTCTTAGGTGGGACTTGAATCTGGTTGAATGTCTGATCTAGAATTGCTACAACTCTCTTTTTACCTTAAAAGGAGCATGTGGTTAAAATTGAAGCCAACTCAAGAGATAGGATAAAGGAAAAAGTAAGTCTTGGTGCCATATTGAGCCCTGCATTGAGGTACCCTTACTGCCAGCATTACATCAGAATTTTTTGGTCACATCAGCTAAAGCCTTCTCTTTTTGCTTTGTTAGTTTGGGCTGGGTCTTCTATCATTTGTAATCCAAAGAGTTCTAATTGTTATGAGTGACAAGACTTTGAGTTTCTTAAATAAAATATAAGATTGTTCCAATAGTAGTATTTCTTTAAACTTTGTTCTGTTTATTTTCTTTTGTTTTGTAAATGTTCAAAATTAAGGAATACTTGATATTCTTTATTTTTGTTATTTACATTATAAGTTCATAGTTTTAACCAAAAAAATAGTAAGTGATTAAATCATGTACTAGATTATCAGAGATTCAGCTATTTGCACTTACAGAAAGTCTAATCCACTGACTATGGGGTGGAGGAAGGGGGGAAGAAGAGGGGAGATTGAAGTAGGCCTAGAACCTGGAACCATCATTCACTGGGTTCTGGTAGTAAGAGGAAATCCAGTTGGATGGGTGGCAAATCATAGAAGAGGCTCAGGTCAGCCTGAGGAAGGTCCAACAAGAGGTAAAGAATGGGGAGAAGGAACAGGGAAGTTCGGAATAGTTGGAAATCCAGAAAGTTGGCTAGAAAGTTCAGGGTTTATATCAGTGGTGGGATGGGGAGGGTTAAAGAGAGTTTAGAGACAAAACTGGCAACATTAAGGTATGGATCCATTCTTAGAAGGACTGGGTGGGCCAGGTATCAGAGGTAAGGAGATTGGTTGCTCCAAAAGGACTAGTAGTCACTTAGGTCAGTCACTGAGCAAAGTAAGATAGGCAGCTGGGAGGCTTGAGGGACACTTGAGGGTCAAATCAGACTTTCTTTTATTTCTTCAAACTGAGGCCAGGATTGGTCCTGAAGAAGCAGCAGGGAGAAGCCTCCTGGTCCAACTATGGGAGGAAAGGAGAAATGTGAGCTGGGGAAACAACCAGGCTCTGATACCACCATGAGAGCTTTATCCTTTCAAGTTCCACAATTCCTAATCCAAGCTCTTTTTTTTGAACTGCCGCTACTGTTGGAAAGTGTAACCCATTAAATCACTCTGTGTGAATGAGTTTATCAAATGTCTTCCTGCCTGTCGGAAAGAACCTAATAAATGGACATAAAGGGTGTGTGGAGAAGGAAAGACACTGAAAGGGAAAACTGCAGGCCCCAAAGACATGTTTATTGACTTCTATTTTGCTGATGGCCAGCTCGGCCTACGGTGCCTTGGCTCAATTCAGGAGTTCAAAGACAGGCTCTGCCCAGCTGAGAGCAGTTGGGCATAGCTGTACTGTATACATAATGCCATGTAATGACTGGTTGGGGTTAATCAAATATAATGCCTAACCCAGATCTATTAAATTTCACCACAAAAGAGGCTTAAGTCAGTCTTTTATCGGCTTGATGCTCTGGCCTAAGAAGACTGCTTCTGTTTGCCCATATAAGAGACAATGGGAGAGCCAGGATCAGCCTGCTCTCTAGAGTACAACAAGCAAATTGTCTACAAACAACAGATTATTCAATGCCATGGGAGAGGAAAGGCAGGAGAGGCTGAATGAATCTACAAAAGTTCTCACTGTTAATGGTCATGGCCTGAGTGTTTAAATTCAGGCCACATTCCCGCTGGAGCTTCCAAAATATAGGGAGGACAAGAACAAAAAGACTCCAGTGTGCTCCATGTAAGCCTATCAGCTTTGGCCCTCTGCAGGACATTCTTGTTTGCTGCTGGCTGAAAGGGAAAGGGAAACTGACATTTGGTTCTCTTGCTAAGTAAAGCTCAGATCTTCTGGGGTTTGGATGGGCTTCCCCAGCTAGGTATTAAAGTGATGAATGTAGGTTCTATGCCAAACTGCACCTGGCACACTGCCTAAGCTACTTTTGGATTATGAAAGAAACGGGGGCGGGGGGGGGCGGGGGGAGGAGGAGATAAGGTAGTGAAGAGGATGAAAGGTGAGGGGGACTGACCCTGACCCAAAAGAGAGAATGATATTGAAGCCACCCAATTCAATTTTGTTCTACAAATATCTGAACATTTTCTAGGAGGCAAGCTGAAACACATCCATGTACAGAAACAAGCATAAAAATGAAAGACCCACCTTTTCTGCTTGGAATTGGAGAATGTTAAAGTTGGAAGGGTATTGGGTCATCTTTCTTTATATTGTTACTAGTGACCCAGTGCACGAAATTCGTGCACATTAAAAGGGGATTAATTAGAGGAAATATTTTAATATTGCTATTTGCCCTTTCTCTATAATAGAAGTATCAGAGATTAAAGAAAATTAGTAAAATGTATATGAAAATCTTCCTCCTGTCAGAGTCTAGGGTGCACCATGGAACCCAGAGTCAAGTCTTCAACCATCCACGTGCACCTCAAAATCGTTCGAGACCCAAACCTGGACGGCCCCCCTTCATTGGGCTAGATCCAGACATGGCCGGTCTCACACTGTCAAGCCCTGCCAGGTGGGGGAGTGCAGCCTGGGTGCCAGGGCAGGGGGGCACAGCCTGAGGTCCCCCATCAAGCCCTGCTGGGCGGAGGGAGTGGCCTGTGATCCCCCAGCCTGGCGCCGGGGCAGGGGGCACAACCTGAGGTCTCCTGGCCTGGTGCTGGGGTGGGGGGCATGGCTTGAGGTTCCCCTGGCCCAGCACCAGGGTGGAGGGCACACCTTGAGGGCCCCCATCAAGTCCCACTGGGTGAGGAGCACAGCCTCAGGTCCCCTGGCCTGGGACCAGGGCAGGGGGCATGGCCTCAGGTCCCCCGGCCTGGTACCAGGGAAGAGGGTGCGGCCTGAGTTCCTCTGGCCTGGTGCCAGGGCGGGGGTAGCAGCCTGAGGTCTCCTGTTAAGCCCTGCAGGTGGAAGGCACGACCTGAGGTCCCCTGTCAAGCCCCATGCAGGAGGTGGGTGGGCGTGCAGCCTCAGGTCCCTGCTGATTGTTCCTTAAGGCTCATTATGGGAACTTAGCCTCAGCTGTGAGTGCAAATTGACCGGAGTGATGGCCAATTTGCATATTCCCTCTTTATTATATAGGATAGTCTTCAAAAGATGGCATAGATTTAAAAATTTCTGAGAAAAACACAGCCCCATCCCATAGGAGTAATTTCAAATTGTGGGATATGATTATTAGGTTACTATGGGAATGTGTCATGTGTCGTTGGGGGAAGAAAGGTTGAGAATTATTGACCATGTCTAATCTAGGCATTTTATTGGTGAGGAAATGGAAGTGCTAAGAAACTAAGTGGCAGTCCAAGGCCACTTACAACACAGTAATAGAGAAGGGGTTAGAACCCAAATCTTCCTATGCCTAATGCAGATTTCAGTCCACAGTACTACAAAGTCTCACCACTGAGGCTTTCTGGAAGATGCAAGTCCTGAAGACTTATTAATTTATCGACTATCTTGTATCTAGCTATCTTCATTGACATGCCGTCCACCAAATCTTTGTGCCATGCTGGTGTTCACAGTTTAGACTTTGTTTGTAAACGAAGATTTTCTTTTCTGGTCCAGGTGGAACTTTGCTTGGGACTGGGAGTCTCTAAAGCAGTGGTTCTCAACCTTTTGGCTCTTTAAATACAGTTCCTCATGTTGTGACCCAACCATAAAATTATTTTTGTTGCTACTTCATAACTGTAATGTTGCTACTGTTATGAATCATAATGTAAATATCTGATATGCAGGATGGTCTTAGGCAACCCCTGTGAAAGGGTCGTTTTACCGCCAAAGGAGTCTTGACCCACAGGTTGAGAACCGCTGCTCTAAAGGGATATGAGGAAGAAGAAAGGATAGAGTTAGACTGACAGCAAAGGAGAAAGAGTAAACCTTTCCTCATAGAACTAAACCTGTGGCCCCTCAGGTCCAGATTAATGTGAAGGCAGGGGTAGCAGCTGCCTAACGTGGTCTTGCTCAAAACTAAATTCACATATGTTTGGGAGCTGATAATGATAGGAGACATTCCTGTGATGAGGTGGGAAGAGACCTGGGAGTGGTTCTATTTATGGAAGGTTTACTGAAGATGAAATGAATAGTGCTCTGTCTGGATGGCAAATAAAAGGGGTATGAAAGAGATGGAGAAAGGGACCAGGGAAAAATAAAAGTCATTCTGTGAATTGTGAGGGGTGCCAGCAGTCATGAGTCTTTCCCTATCCTCATTTGTCATCTGGTGTGGCTGACCCGTGCCTTACAGTGGTTCAGCTTCCCTAAAGATATTCTGAGCTGTAATTGCAAATTTCCATTTTCAGTTCTTGTTCTCTTCTATTCTGCTCTAGACAATCAATTCAAAATCCTTCCTCAGGCAATGTTCAAAATACCTCTGCAGAGTTGATGAAGGATCTGTGGTGTGGCCCATGTGAATATATCAATTTTTTTTCTGCCTATAATGGGAGTGGTTATGGCAAAGCAGTTATTAGCTAAATTAGCTCAACAACTGGGAATTGTGGGGCTTGGTGACATATTCCCTTTGATAGTAACTTCTTTATAAATTATATTAATTATGACTTTGCCTTGCACTATAGTAATGGGACTGGAAGCTTTCCATTTTCTTTCAGGCTTCAATAGTAATGCTGCCTTGGGTTCTTTACTTTATGTTCCTGACAATTAAGTGCTATCCTAAAACATAAACACAATTTCCTCTTTCAAAAATCATTATGCAAGGAGTGTCATGTGAAAGCTGCTGTTACTTAAAATATAATCTTGTAAAAAAAATAAAGGGGAGTTCTCCTATTCATAAGACTAGCAAGGAACTGTTATTTAAAATCTTAATAGGGAAAACTGTACTGTCCATTCTGTTTCTCCACCCCCCACTCTTCACCCCACCCCCACCCCCCCAAAAAAGAAAAAGAATCCTTCCCTTTGGGATATTTTTAACTGCAGGAGAAGAAATAGAGACATCAACCAACCAACCAATATTTTGATTGTTTTAACTGTAGTTGTTAAAATATAGCCTATAGAAAAAAATAGAAATAAAAAGAATGATCACATGTACTTCTCCCCACACAATGATCAGCAAGCTTGTCAGGGTTTACCCTGCAACTGCAACTCTAAGATCTTTTCTTTTTACCTCAGCCTGTCAGGATGGATCTTCTCTACAGAAAGCATTACCTTGGGAGGCAGACTGACTTGTTTAAGTCTATTACATTGAACCACATGAAATTACTGTACGTATACACCAAAGATGGCCAAATATTGGCAATTTGATGTGGGTCAACCTACTATTATCTTCTCATTGTGAGTCAATCTTGAGATTATCATGAGGATTATGGATAATCTATTTTAAGTGCCTTACTTACTCCATGACACTTAGTATCTACTCTATAAAAGCGAAATAGTAAAATTAACCGTTTCTTCGGGACGCCCAACAGCCAATCAGAGCAATGGTATGCAAATTAGCCCAGCCAAGATGGCAGAAGCCCACCCAAACACTGGGTCCAATGGAGCAATGGCGCCGGTGAACACACAGGCGGAGGCTTGGCCTCCGCCTGTGCATTTGCTGGCGCAGCCGGGGCTGGGAATGGAGCGTTTGCCGGAGGTGGGTTCCGGGCAGTGGCGGCTGGCTGCAGGGTGGGCGGAAGCCTGGCCCCCAGCCCTGCAGCCAGGGCTGGGAATGGAGCGATGGCGCCTGCGAACGCCAGGTCCACCTGTGCATTTGCGGGCAGTGGGTTCCGGCCAGTGGTGGCCGACTGCAGGGCGGGCGGAAGCCAGGCCCCCAACCCTGCAGCCGGGCTTGGGAATGGAGCTATCGCGGGCCCACGCGACCTCGGAGGCTCATCGGCAGCTGCTTGCCGCCTGGATCCAACCTTGTGGCCTGCTCTGGGTGTGCGGGAGCTTCTGTGGCCCATGGCGTAGCCTACTATGCAGGTTGGCCACAGATGTTCCCTTTGTTGTATGTGTTTCTCCCATTGACTCCTTCCACCTCATATCCAACCCCCCCCAGGCCTTTCCCCCTCTATGTCTATGTCCATAGGTTATCTCTTAACATTTCTGTTTCCTTTCCAATCTCTAAATTCTATTTTCTAAGTTGTGTACTATGATAGTCTTATCTAATTTTCTCTTAGCACAATCTTTTTTTCCCTTTGTAGTACCATTATTCCAAAACACCCAGCCAGCAAAACCATACCATTGATTACTGACTGGGTAATGCTATCATTTAATTTCTTTCTTTTTATGCTCAGGTTACTGAAAGCTACTGAGAATGGTCAGAATACAGTTCAGGCAATCCAACTTTCAGCAGTGGGGGCCCACCAGGTATTTGTGATGGTGGGCCACCCAGCTGGAAACGTCCACACCTGCACTCACCAGCCATCCCACCCCCCAGTGCACGAAACCTG
>PVJC01043918.1:0-14342 GCA_004026665.1 Murina feae
TGCACCGGGATTTGGAAAAGGTGCAAGAAACCTCAACGCTATGCCAGCTTGATAACGTGTCAGCTCTTGGTCAATGCACAGCACAACAGTGAGCTGCTCCCAAAGGGTCTGGAAAGCAAGGCTATGCCCTGGGTGTGGGGGATCATGAGGTGAGACCACACTGCTACCCGGGCCTTCCTGCCTGCATCCCAGCAGCCGCCGCTAGGAAGCCGCTGTCATGGGCGGGCAGGGTGCCTGCAAGCACCTACCCAGCGGCACGGCATTGAACTGGAAGTCGTGTCTCTGTGATATCTTTCACCCAGTCATGTCCCATCCGGGCTGCTAGTTTGTCTCTGTCAGGCTGAGCCCCGGCGGCGCACGAGCTGTCAGGGACAGGTAGACCGACCTGCTTTGTGCTGAGGAGGTAATGCATCTTTCGGGCTTCGTAATCTCTCTTCTTCTCCTCCCTCTCGAGGTTGGCCTTCTTCTCTTCTGTCTCTCTCATCTCTGCAAACTCGTCCAGGGCCTCCCTGCAGCAAAACAGTGTGCGCTTACCCAGGATGCTGACCATCTGCTCCGAGTGTCATTTTCTCGCTAAGGACAATCAAGTCGGGTTTGGGGCCCTGTCTCACCTGCACACACTGGTTGGGTCCCTGCAGTCTTTAAAAGGAATTCAGAGAGGCATACAAAATGGAAATAAAATAAAAAATAAATAAAAATGTAGTGACTGCTCAGTGGTTAAATTCTCAAAATCAAATATCGGTAGCTTACAATTAATCTAATAGTTGATGAGCTATATCAAATGCGAAGTAAGTGAATTACTGTATTAATTTCTTTGGTTGAAGATGAACTGTTTTAGACATACTTAAATATCCCATGAAAAGATTTGATCTACTTAGTTCCTTTAAATTTTAATTTTCTATTTAGAAATCTTTACTAATTTATCTTGTATACTAACTGGGCTAGATATATATACATATATATATATATATATATATATATACATATATATATGCGCTTAATTTATTAAAACTTTATTTCTGTTAACAGTTTCCATTTACAGTTCAAATAATATGAATATCATTATATATAAATAAAATCCTATATTTCTTCTATAATGCACTTGAAAAATTGACATTTTGTCCAATTATATAATCAGAATAAAAGCTAAATTATGTGAACAAGTTCATGACTATAATAAATTCCATTAAATTAATAAAACTTTCTAAATCATCTGTGTGTGCTCCTAAGATGTTTAAAACGAAAAATAAGGTTTAAAAATACGTTATATATAAAAAAAATACCCCTAAATAGAATATGTTATCAAATATGGAGAAATACATAACTTCTGTGAAGAGCTATACTTTATTTTAAAAGATAAGTTTAACTATTCCTATAAAGGTCATGTTTTGCTATTAGACTTTATTCTTTTTTAAAAAACACAGATATGTAACTTCCTGTCTAGTTGTATCAGTGAAATATTAAGTGAAACCTGGGTCTTTTTCCCTCAAACGTGTCAGGCGGAAAGCAGAGGGGGAAATTCCCGGAGAAGAAAAGACTCTCCTTCCTCCCTCAGTGCCTGGGAAGGTTCCCGCTAAGGGCCCCTAACACAATGCTTCATACAAGGTTAGTTATGAAACACCCTGACGTTTAAAAATCACCAGACTACACTCCTGCAGCAGAGCAATTTTTTTCAACATAAGATTAAATTGCAAAATAAATGAATTACTTGGAGTGGCATGGCCCTCATTTTGCCACCCTTCTCTTGAAAATTGCTTATTAATATGAAAGAAGGAGTCAGAAAATAGCCCGTTTGCCGTTGTGCACGGTATTTGGGGGGCTCCTGCACGCTTAGCTTTGCTGGCCAGCGGGGCCGGTGACCTCCTGACCGGCACCTCGGGGCTGTTATTAATCGCTAGGTAACCTGGTGAAGCCAAACAAATTTGTTTTCCATTGAAAGGATCTCTATCTGTGTCTGGGAGTTTGTTCTGGAGCAAACAAACCTCATTAACTGTGTCCATTTTTGACAAAGAACCAGGAGTGAGAGGGACGGGCGACCTTTCTTTGTCCTTAAGGTACACATTTCAAGGCAGTTGTTTATGAATACATGAGAATTTTTTACCAGAAAAAAAAAAAACACCAACAAGCATATGTGACATAGAAAACTGAACAGATTATTCATTTTCATCTTTACTCTTTCTATTATGGGAAAAAGAAATATTTCTTCTATCATTCCGCTTAGAAGTCTTTAAGGTAATTTAAAATAACCAACGAGCTGCCACTACCAGGATAATTACTCAGGTATGCATGTATCCGATTTACTTGCCTCCGAATATAAATACGGTAATTTTCTGAGCAATCACACACACACACACACACACACACACACACACACACAGGCATACCTACCAAGAAGTCTGTGCATTACAAATGATTTAATGGCTATGGAGAGATCTGACCTAAGAAAGAAAGAAGGTCCAGTACAATGAACACATGCATGAACAGGGAAGACACAGAGAAGTACACGGGACCTGACACAAAATCAAAACTGTCAATTATGAGACGTAGCACAAACAGTCCATCTTCAGGCTCTGGAAACGCAAACTATAAAGAGTGTGCGCTTGGGGGGCCCGGCCAGCAAGGCTAAAGCGGAGAGACAGGAAAAAGAATGCCAGTGTCCCGGATCTATAGAAAACACATCGTTCAACCCACACAATCCACCCAGAAGGAACTGGCATGCCCTGAAAGACAAACCCAAGAAACCTGAGAAAGCACCGGAAAAGCTCATCCGGGGCAATTTCAAAACACAAAGTAGCTCATTTTAAAAATCCATACAATTGTTGAAGAGGCTCTAACTTGCATTCCTCATGGATTCACCGCCCTACTTGAGAGTGTGCAGAACCACTGAGCAGCACAATTATATTTCTGTCCGGTTGTCTCAGTTAAATGAGTACGGAGTCACCATGGGATCTATTGCTGAGTCACCATGGGACCTACTGCTGAGTCACCATGGGATCTATTGCTGAGTCATCATGGGATCTACATGAAGGGGTGGCCGGGCTGGGGAGCTCATCATTTCACATTCATGCTTCCCTGGCACCACAAACCCCCCAATCCTCCCGCTGCTAGGCATCTAGCTGGCATCTAGCTGGATCACGAGAGAAAATGAGCTGTCCCATCCGCTCCCCGCAGCCTGCATCCCATGACTGGTGAGAAGGGAACACATAGGCCCAGGGCCTTTGTCCCAATTTGGGGCCACTCAGACGAGCCCCCTGAACCCTAGAGCTTCCTGAGTCTGGCTGGGACTTGGCTGCGGTTCAGAGGGGGAAAGGCAGGTTAGAGCAGGAGAGAGGCTTTCTGGCCAAGGGTGGACGGGCTCTTTCAAGGCGATGCCACGGACTAGATATTTTGAGAATGAAAATAATGAAAGAGATGATAATGGTCCATGTTATAAAATTACCACACCATGACTTCACTCTGATCGTCCAATTGCTCCATTATTTCATTTGCCTACTTTGCATGATTTTAAAAGTAATAAGACTCCATTCAAAAGATCAGTCGTGAAAATCAATTTTTTTTTCTCCTTCTGGGTCTTTTGAATAAACCTCCTTGAAGAGAATTCTTTTGTGCAGTATTCTTTCTGCAAATATGCACGTATTTCATTGTAAAATTATTTTCTTTTTACTATTCTGGATAGTTTCTCTAAACAGAAGTAAATATATAATAAAAGCTTAATATGCTAAGTGTCCGGTCGGCCATTCGACCAATCAAAGCGTAATATGCTAACGATATGCTAAGGCCTCTCAACTGCTTTCTATGCTGTGCATTGACCGCCAGGGGCCAGATGCACCAACTGGTAGGTTAGCTTGCTGTTGGGGTCCAGCCAATCTCAGGACTGAGAGAGACAGGTCAGACACACCCTGGAGCCCTCTCGCAGTCCCTCCCCAGCTGGCCCACCTCCCGCATCCCTCCCCATCCCCTATTGTGCACCGGTGGAGTCCCTCGGCCTGGCCTGCACCCTCCTGCAATCCTGGCTGAGGACTGCCCCCCCCCCCGAGCGCATGGATTTCATGTACTGGGCCTCTAGTTTTATATAATATACATAATGCTGAATAATTGAGAATGGCACTGAGCTAAAGTACAACAATAGGCACAATTAACAACATGTATTCACATTGTACATTTTTTCAGGAGCTCCAAATCCTTCCCCAGACATTAATCCATCCTCCAACACACTCCTCAGGTTGGTAAGAGGCAGGTATTATTAATCAGACTCCTGTTATTTGTTAATTTTTAAAAATACATTTTTATTGACTTCAGAGAGAAAGGGAGAGAGAGAGAGAGAAACATCAAGGATGAGAGAGAATCATCTATCAGCTGCCTCCTTGCACACCCCCTACTGGGGATCAAGCCCACAACCTGGGCATGTGCCCCGACCGGGAATGGGAATCGAACTGTGACCTCCTGGTTCATGAGTGGACGCACAACCACTGAGCCACACTGGCTGGGCTTCACGACAGACTATGGTGCTCTATGTGTGTCCTTGAAATCGGGAACGGGGACACGGTCGTATGAAAAAGTGGCCTCGCTGCTGGAGTTCATAAATTCTGCTTGGCTTTGGATGAGTTCAAAGAGCTGCCATGTAAGAAAAGCCTTACAGAGGGAATTTATCTGATTATGGCAGTAATAATTACCCAGCTGTTTATGGCAGATAGAGAAATAATTCATGCAGGCAAGAGGCCGTGGTGGCAATGACACTCCGCATTTAGTAAATATGCAAACTGTTCACTTCTAATTAACCAAGCTCGAGGATGCCCTTATTAAACGTATAAAGTAAAAGTGCCTCCCTGACAAGTGATGAATTGTTACATTGCACAAACTCTTGCCGCAGAATTACGGCAGTGAACTTGGGGCTTAACTTCATTAAGAGATCTTGTGGGATAGTTAAATGAGGATGGACAGCATAACAAGGCTCACCTGACAGCCAATGATATGTTAGCGCTTAATGGAACTGCGCCTCTTCCTCTGTCCCGCCGAACGGCTCAGATTCACGATAGCTAAACTGGGAAGTTCATTTGAGTCCCAATTATAAAAGTAAACGGAGTATCAGGACAGCCCACTGAGGGAGGCCACCTGCCATGTTACCCTCCCCAGGGAATCTACCACACAATCACTTTTTAGGATCCACACGTCTTTCATGTACCGACACGGAAAATCTACCACTCTTTAACTTAAAATTCCGTGTTGAGTAACAATAAATGGTCTTATTGAGTAGCACTGTAATATCTCTCAGAAAGTAAATGAATGGCCCTGGCGGGTGCGGCTCACTGGTTGAGTGTTAACCCATGAACCAAGAGGTTATGGCTTGATTCTCGGTCGGGCACACGCCTAGGTTGTGGACTCGATTCCCAATAGGGGGAGTGCAGGAGGCAGCCGATCGATGTCTATCTCTCATCAATGACGTGTCTCTCTCTCTCTCCCTCTTTCTCCCTCTTCTCTGAAATCAGTAAAAATATATAAAAATACATGACAGTACAGCGGTCCATTTCCTTATGCTCCACAGTATTTTATTTTCTGCCTTGTTATCGCACATATTTCTCAGAATACATCTGAGGCTTATCATACTTAAGGTTTCAAAGGCAACAGAATTGTTGTATAAATAAATTCATTTTAAGTGAAACAATTTTATTGAAACTAAGCTATGCTGCATAGAATCAAGGCATAATCTAATGTACTGTCAGGAGTACAGGGTGTTCAAATATAGTACAATAAGTTTTAGGTTAAGTAGAATCACATTTCTATCTTATCAACACATCTGCCTAAGTTATCACTGAGTTTTAAAAATTATTTCTTTTCTTTTTTAAAAAAATATATTTTATTGATTTTTTTACAGAGATGAAGGGAGAGAGATAGAGAGCCAGAAACACCGATGAGAGAGAAAGATCCATTAGCTGCCTCCTGCACACCCCTCAACTGGGGATGTGCCTGCAACCAAGGTACATTCCCCTGACCGGAATCGAACCTGGGACCCTTCAGTCCACAGGCTGACACTCCATCCACTTAGCCAAACCGGTTCTGGCTAGAAATTATTTCTAATGATGGTTATGCTCAGCACCTGCTGAGTAACTGGTCTACTATTTTCACTAGTGGACTAGTGATGATGCTACTCACCTAACTGCATCATTGGTCTCTGAAATAGCCCTCAGATATTCCTTGAAATAATAATAATTGAAGCCGTATTTCCGAATCTTATAGCCTCGCCATCGCTTCTGAATCTATTGAAGTGAATAGAAAGATAAAATATGCCAGTGAACACTTTTAGTGAAAGCATTAACAGTTCCTCGGAATAAAGGTAATGATGGATGATAATGCATACAAATTGTATCGTAGGTGTTTCCATTAACATAACAAGATGTATAGGTGCTAGTGTAGGTTGTGGTCATAGATTGCTTACAAAATATTATAATGACAAAAACGTACTTTTGGAACATCATTTATTTTAAAATATTTATAATTGTTTCATAAACACTAAGTATAAAATTAGCTACTGAAAGGTTAAATATTTGCTTTACCAATTCCTACCAATTCTATTTCACAACTGAACAAGATTTTTGTTTTACATAACCAACTAACTTGAAGATTGTATTTGGTCTCATTGAAATCAATTTTTTAAAAATGTTTTTATTGATTTCAGAGAAAGGATGGGAGGAGGAGAGAGAGAAAGAGCAACGATGAGAGTGAATCATTGATCAGCTGCCTCCTGCATGCTCCCTACTGGTGATCAAGCCCGCAACCTGGGCATTTGTCCTGATGAGGAATCGAACTGTGACCTCCTGGTTCATGGGTTGATGCCCAACCACTGAGCCACACTGGCTGAGCTGAAATAAATTTTGCAAGTGGGCTTTTTAAATGCAGTGGTATCAGTTTTCTAAACAAAATGTCTTGCATCTTCATCAAGCCATTTGAATACTTCTTTAACAATAACAAGAGCTAATGTTTATTGAGTTTTTATTTCATGTCCTTCAAAGTAATCAGCAACTTTCAGAAGTGATTGGTATGAAACAATTATTGTCATTGATCAGCTCTGAATAGATAATTTTAAACAGTCATTGCGAGCTCAGCAGATTACAGCTTGTTAACGGGCAACTTCCAAATGACCTCTTAAGCTAGTCAAATCAATGATGCATATTCCTCATTAAGTAACATCAAAACGTAAGTGGGCTTATAAATAACATTTATTTTAAGCACTAAAACAAATGGCCAAAAGTCTGCTGATATATCAAAAGTCATCAACTCATAGAAAAGATCTACCTCCTCAAAATTCTTAATGACCTTAATGTTATCAAAAGACAGAAAAATAACGTCTTCTCATCAAAACTAAACATGAAGACATGGCCCAGCTGGTGTGGCTCAGTGATTGAGTGTCGACATATGAACCAGCAGGTCACGGTTTGATTCCCGGTCAGGGCACATGCCCAGGTTGCGGGCTTGATCCCCAGTAGGGGGCGTGCAAGAGACCACTGATCAATGATTCTCATCACTGATGTTTCTCTTTGTCTCCTTCACCTTTCCTCTCTGAAATCAATAAGAAAAAATATATTTTTTAAAAAGAAGACATGGACAAATTCACTAATAATGTACCTAATGTTGACGTTCTAAATGTATATGAAAGCATACAGAAATAGAACACTTATTCATAATCACACTTTTTTTTAATGAATTAGAATGCACAACACTCCTGAAAACTATACAAAGTAATTTAGCCTTCATCTTAATACCACACGTAGTACTGTTAGGAAGCGGACTTCCTAAGCCCCGTGTTTTGGGGGCCTCAGGTGACACCCCATGTTTTAACCAGCAGCAGAAATGGAGGATCAACTCTCTACCCAGCCACACAAAGATGCACAATTGCCCCTCTAGATGGGACAGGGAGAGAAATGAGATGAGCAGCTGTATCACCTCCTGACATTTGTATAAGATACTGAAAGCTGTGCAAACAGAGAGAGCTGCGGGGGAGGGGGAAGTTGGGAGCCAAACTGAAGAGAGATCCGCAAATGAAGCAGCCAAGATGCCGGAGGAGAAGCAGAACCCGAATATGAAGCAAAGTCAAATCAAAGACCAAAAGGGCAATTGAGTGTCACTCAGAGAAACAGGAGAAATAGGGCCCAGGAGCCAAGGTAAAAATTTATTGAGCAGTTGATTGCTGTATTAATCAACGCTCCTGGCCTTGCAGCAGATCACTAAGGGGTTTCATGTAGGTGTCCTGCAGGTTCCGAGGGCAGCTTATACCCCAGCAGAACTCTTTGTTGGGGGACTTTGGCAGGACCCCAAAGCTCATGAGCTCTTCCATCTACATGAGAACTGCAATAGCCAAATATGACCTCCCCACGTCCAGTCTGCCCACCCCACACAGCCCAGGCAGGAGTTCAAAACAGCCTGAAGATCCCCCTCAAGGGCTAACATGACTCCAGCTAGGGCCGGAGGGGTGGAGACAGAAAGGATTTCAAACGAACGACTTGTTTTACTCCCTGCGTAGAGAAGAGCAAGCCGGCGATGGTTGATGTATTAAGGGACATCGACGTAATGACTGACTCTAAGCCTAGAACTGCAGATACAAAGACGAAGAAGATGGGATCTGGGGCCCCAAGGGACTTACAGAGAGGGTGGGGGGTGGATACTGCAAGTGAATGAGTAAGGCTAATAAGATGTCACAGGTTCCATAACAGTGGCGTGTCCATGGTAAAACGGGGACGTCAAAAGAGAGAGTGATCAATTCCACATGGGTCGGGGATCGTAAAGTCTTTAGAGAAAAGGTGACCCTTTGAAAATGAAATGCAGCAAAGCAGAACAAGACTACCTACTGCAACATAAAAAAATCACAACGTGGCCCTGGCTGGTTTTGCACAGTGGATAGAGCGTAGGCCTGCTGACTGAAGAGTCCCAAGTTCAATTCCCGGCCAGGGCACATGCCTGGGTTGTGGGATCGATCCCCAGTAGGGGACGTGCAGGAGGCAGCCGGTCAATGATTCTCTCTCATCATTGATGTCTCTCTCTCTCCCTTTCCCTTGCTCTCTGAAATCAATAAAAATATATATTAAAAAACAAACAACACACACAACATGTAATTTATTCATTATAAAGAATGACATCTATTTAGAAATGGCTAGGCTAAAAATAATTTTTTAAACAAATTCTGAGCCTCCTTGAAAGTGGAATGTAACCCATTTGTCAGGCTAAGGGTGCATTCTCAGTATGGAGTTTGCAATTGGCTCCGTATATACAGCAAATTAAAAAAAAAAAGTAAGTTTTTTCTTTCCGATGGCAGGTGACGGTCCTATTCATCACCTGGGGGCATGTCTATGACTCTATTCTAAGCAAGGTCAACAGGCCACTGCCACGGGGGTGGCTGCCTCTGGATTAGAAAAGAAAGCAAGGAGATCTACTGCTTCCTCTTGGTTTCCCCCCTGAAACCACAGAACAGGGCGGTGGACAGAGAGATAATGGAGACCGTCCCTGGGCGAGGTTCCCAGGGCAGGCACCCCTGGAGAGGGAAGCACCTTCCTGCAGGAATAGAAATAATCAAAATGTTAATTCGCCCACCATAGTTCAACACAGGACTTCCAGGAGGTCTCTTTACCATCTTTTTTCACCCCCAATCAAATCTTTTATTACCAGAAGTAAGAATGAATTGATTAATGAAAGAAAATACAAGGCAATGTAGGTTTTAAGGACATTAATAAAATTTGCTGAAGAAACTTCTCCGTTTATAATAGCTTCGCAATCAAGCTATGAGCATAATGTCTGAGACAAACAAACAAACAAAAAAACCCAAAAAACTTTTGCCGGCCCATTCCCCAAATCTGTGCAAAAGCCAAGCCAGCCTCAGAATCACTAACTTCAGCTATCTATCAGGAAAATAATACATAACAATGAACACAGAAGTGATAGAATTAAAACTTCTAAGCTGGAAACTGACTTTATTACTATTAAATTATTTGAGTAATTTCTAATTGATTTGTATTGGGCAGGAATCTTAAATTCCAGAACCACGTTCATCTATTTATCACAATATTCTCTATGACATATGGAAACGAATACATTGCTTCATTAATATTTATGGTCTTTCTCCAGTTATGGCTCAGAGATATTTAACATTCTAAAACATAAGCATTGATAATTACATGTTTTACATTTTACTCTAATTTTTAATACTGCCAGGATTATTTAGTATAGCTAACTTTTTAACTATGTACTCTTTTCTCTCTTTACCATTAGCATATCAATCAAATTTGCATTATTCCAGTTTGCTCATTTTATTAAAAACGAATTCAAGGCACAATTGACTTTTCATTTGTTTAACAAGTGAAGAAATATTTACCCTGACAGCCATTGCATTGTAGATATTCATCTTCATATCATGATATGCTAACTGTGAATCAAGAATAAAAAAAAGATGGCATATATTTCAGTTACACAAAGACAGTGCAGCCTTTTTCTTACATATAAAAGATAAGAATCTTTATACATAATACATAATAAGAGCTCTAGGCTTAGAAAAATGAAATCAAACTTTGTATTGAAGAGATAGGCTTCCTAATACATAATGCAGGCTTAACCAGAAAAATCTATGGTAGTCAAACTAGGCGCTAATGGAGATATATGATCATAAAACGCTCTCCGCTGAGTTTGATAATCAATGGGGCTCTACTGAGAATAGAATAACAAAGCAGAAATATTCACAAGTGCTGGTGACACATAGCATTGTATGATTTATTCACTGGGGCTCTCTTAGCCAAAACTCACAGAAACATAAAAGGAATTCATATTTCAAGACGTCTGGTTTAATGAAAAATTCAGAGAAAGGCTGTCTTCAGTCGAAAGCGTTCAAGGATGGGGATGCAGCGATGGAGGAAAATTGTGCCTTCCAACCATCTGTACAAAATGCTATGTACTTAGCTGCCTCCCGAGGAATGCTCGGGAATTCGGTTCCGTTTAGCATTCATTTTAACACCGTAAAAAACCATAAATACAATGATACCTTGTTACCGCAAATCCCCTGACACAGGGAAGACTTCCTAAAGTCTCGGTTCCTTGTGGGTAGAGACACTCCTGTCTATTAATAGGCATGTCTCTGTTAGAGCAAATCTGCCCCCATAGCTTATTTCAATGAAAAGGCTGCTTTAAATAAAGCTTCCCTATCCATCCCATCTTTTAATCAAAAATATAAAATTAAGCAAGTTCCTGAGAGGGCAATAAACAGCAAAAAGAATAAAACACACTTTTTTTTTCCAACAGGAAGTACAAGTGGATCCATTTTTATTCAATCAAAATTCGCGCGACAAATAGTTCCCTGGAGCCCAGGTAACGGGTGCTGTGTCAGGCAAAATGAGAGACAAGTGCCTTCTCTTTCTACGTTGGGTTTTCTTCCTCGCACCACATAGGAATTTGTAGGAAAGGGTTCGCTGTAATTAGTATTGTTTGCCTTGCCTAGTCTGATTCAAAGCAAATTGTCTGTGCTGAGCAGGGCCGGCTTCGGAGCAATTAGGGAACAGTTGGCTACAATATGTTATTCACAAATGAACACGACGGCGGGGACTTCATTCTAAATTCGCCATCTTTGTTTTCGCAATCGAGGCATAATCCTTGGTGTTGGAGGTGAATTCCGAACCGTTTCTTGAAAATCGTACTTCTTCAAGGCATGTCGAGGCAGGTTTGAGCATTAAGTATTTTTAGGCAAGAGACGCCTATTGGAAAGCACATATTTGACAAAAAATTGGGGTTCGGAATAAGATGTCCCTTACTTTTATCACACTGCTGTTCGGTAAGCATCCCTGAGTGTGTGGGAGCTTTTAAGTCACAGACCTGGGTTCAATTTCTGACGATGCTTTTAGCGGCCTGTGGCTCTGAACGTGCTACAGAAGGTCGCCCAGCCTGTATCCCATCCCCGCGTGATGGGATACGCCTTGTCTAGAGTTGCTGTGAAGACTGACATGGAAGAAAAGGGCTTGGGACACAGTGACACGGTCATTACAGGCGGGATCACCTCTTGTGTTGTGAGAAGCATGTCCTTCAGCTCTCACTAAAGTCCCAACTGTCTAAGAGACTCAGTTTTATTCTGAGCGAAGAGGAAAGATAGATGCACCTTTTAAGCCTTGGGATTCTGAACTGTATAGTTAAAAGGTGTAAGGGCACTTTGATTCTAATGTATCGGTCTCGTGTGAACCAGTAATTGATGTTACATTTATTCTCGGTTCCCTAAAGTGCACAACAAACACACACACACACACACACACACACACACACACACACACACACACACCCCACACACACACCAAAAAACTGTATGTGAGACCTTATTAAACCATATGTGAAACCTTTTTGAGTAATATATCTGCACAAACTTGACCAGATCAACTGGCTTTACTTTCTAGCAAGGGTGATACAGAGAAAATATTTGTGCTGGAATGATGGCAGTGGAATCTTTAAAAGCCATGCACATATGGCTACCAGAGTGGACGGGCCTGGGCCTTCATGAGTTTCCACATCAGTGTCACCCTCATTTCATAATTTTGAGTAGAATCATTAAAATGATTGATTACCCAATAATTGTGAGTATTTGTGGCATATGCTTTGCCTTGTTTTCTGGCAACCGATACCAACCTGTGATTACCAACAGCTTGATTTTTAAAATTACCTGTATTCTTCCACACACAAAACATTTAAAAGTCAAATTACGTTCTTTCTCCCAGTTGCTATTAATAGAATCTTTAAAAGCAGGTGAACCAACCTAAATTCATTTCATAATTAGGTGAAACTATGGTAATGAAGTTTTACGTTAATATTTGTAAGTCAGCGTCTTAAGTTATTCAGAGTTAGGTGTGCATCTAAAAGGCAAGACTCTGGAGGGAAAAATATATGATGTTTCAGTTTTATGCCCTGACATCAAAGGGTGCTGAGTGTTGACTTATTAACTTATAACTTATTTGGAAGTTCTGTAAAGAAATTTATTTTAAAAATTGGGCATTTTCTCATCTCTAGAAGAAACATTTACTTACCTAATGAAGAGAAATTAAAATGCCTGTAGAAGCAACCATGTCAATCTCATCAGTTTTAAAAATAGTGAGCAAGCCCGGTTGGCATGGTTCAGTGGTTGACCATCGACCTATGAACCAGGAGGTCACGGTTTAATTCCAGGTCAGGGCACTTGCCTGGGTTGTGGGCTCGATCCCCAGTAGGGGGCGTGGTGGAGGCAGCAATCGATGTTTCTCACCATTGATGTTTCTACCTCTCTCTCTCCCTCTCCTTTCCTCTCTGAAATAAATAAAAACATTTTTTTTTTAAAGAAAATTTTAGTCCTAACCGGTGTGGCTCAGTGGATAGAGCGTCGGCCTGCAGTCTCAAGGGTCCCAGGTTCGATTCCGGTCAAGGGCATGTAACTTGGTTGCGGGCACATCCCCAGTAGGGGGTGTGCAGGAGGCAGCTGATCCATGTTTCTCTCTCATCGATGTTTCTAACTCTCTATCCCTCTCCCTTCCTCGCTGTAAAAAAAAAAATCAATAAAATATATTAAAAATAAAAAAAATATATATATATAAATAAAAAAGAAAATTTTAAAAATCAAAAGCTGTAGTCATCCAGGAAACAAGAAAGAGGCAACACACAGAAGAAGATTAGAACTGCGCTGTGAACCTGTGGGTTAGTGAGGGCCTGGGAGTGCAGGATGTGGGGCACTTCAGGGCTAGGTAAGCTTGCTGGCGCCACTGTGAGGACGCTGTAGAAGCTGGAGAGAAACATCCAGATGTGGCTGAGGTTGGAGGGAGGCTGTCTAAGGAGACCCAGGACCTCGGTCATTGCACGGTCCACGTGCTGACCACTCCACTTTCTAACCGTTTTTGCCCCCGATTCCTGTGACATTGTGTCTCTGCTTTTCTATTTATTATCTACCTCGGATTCTTTCCTCTGCCCGAACCCCACCACGAGCATTCCATAAGCCTCAATTCTTGGCCCTCTGCTCTCCTGTTGGGATACTTTTCCCATCAGGGAGAAACTCCTGTCATCTTGGAGGGTGGCTCCCAAACCTGTATCTCCAGCTCTGACTCCGAAGCTATGCTCCCTTTCGATCCTTCACTTTCATAAGCATTTGCTGAGAGCTGATGAAGGTGTTCCAGATGCTCGGTGGAGATACAGCCAGATCTCCTTACAAGACACCACCACATGGAGGTGTCCTAACATCAGCACAAATGCAAAGGGCTCACATCTTTCTGTCTTTATTTTAAAAGTGTATTCTTATTGATTTCACAGGGGAAAGGAGAGAGAGAGAAACAGAGAGAGAGAGAGAGAGAGAGAGAGAGAGAGAGAGAGAG
>PVJC01043919.1:0-14318 GCA_004026665.1 Murina feae
AAATTACAGCAACAAGGACAGGGACGTTGGGGGGGGGGGTGTAACAGATCAGCCAAGGGACTTTTGTGTGAGCATTTAAGCATAACCAATGGATACAAAACACTGGGGGGTAGGGGAGGCTGGGGGAAGGGCAGGGGGAAAAAGAGATATATGTACTAATCTTTGTAAAGCTTTATGTAATTTTAAAAAATGTAAAAAAAACCAAAACCAAAAACAAACAAACAAACAAACAAAAAAAGAAATAATGACAGAAAACTTCCCCTACCTGGTGAAAGAAATGGACTTCCAAGTCCAGGAAGTGCAGAGAACCCCAAACAAAAGGAATCCAAAGAGGACCACACCAAGACACATCATAATTAAAATGCCAAGGGCAAAAGACAAAGAGAGAATCTTAAAAGCAGCAAGAGAAAAGCAGTTAGTTACCTACAAGGGAGCACCCATATGACTGTCAGCTGATTTCTCAACAGAAACTTTGCAGGCCAGAAGGGAGTAGCAAGAAATATTCAAAGTGATGAATAGCAAGAACCTACAACCAAGATTATTATTCCCAGTAAAGCTATCATTCAGAATTGAAGGTCAGATAAAGAGCTTCACAGACCAGAAAAAGCTAAAGGAGTTCCTCAACATCAAACCAGTATTATATGAAATGCTGAAAGGTACCCTTTCAGAAGAAGAAGAAGAAAAAGTAAAGATAAAAATTATGAACAACAAACACATATCTATCGACAAATGAATCTAAAAATGAAGTGAGTAAAAAAAACTGATGAACAGAATAAACTGGTGAATAGAATAGAATCAGGGGCATAAAAAGGGAGGGGACTGACGATTCTCAGGGGGAAAGGGGTGTTGGGGGTGCGGGAAGAGACTGGACAAAAATCATGGACACCTATGGTTGAGGACAGTGGCAGGGGGGTAAGGGCAGAGGGTGGGGTAGGACCTGGGAGAAGGGGACCTATTGGGGGAGGAGAAGAGGAACAACTGTAATAATCTGAACAATAAAGATTAAAAAAAACACAGAAAAAGAGTAAAGAAACCAAAGTTATAAAAAAACTGATGGAAATTATAGAACTGAGAAATATTATAATGGAACAAATAAGCTCCCTGAATATTCTCAGTAGTAGACATGAGGCCATGATCAGTCCTCTGAAGATACAGCAGAATAATTTACTAATCTCAAAAAGAGAACCCAGAATAAAGAGTGGAAGTAGAATAAATACATTTTTTCTGATATAAGAAGTGTCAAAATTTAGCATCTTCTGTACTTCCTGCTACAAAAGGTGCTCTCACAATTGAAGAAAGTAAACCCAAAAGAAGGAAGCGTGTAGGCTCATGGTGATCTGCAGGGGAAGGAAAGCAACACGGACGAAGGGCACAGGAATGACAGCATCAGGTCCAGGAAGCAACCTACACAGTCTACGGAGGAGGTGGAGGCGGCGGCCAGGCTTCAAGTCTCACCCAGGAAAAATGGAACCCACAAGAGATCCTGCCACATCTGCCTGTATTTAGCTCTATAGGTTTGGTGGAGCTGGAGTGATTGGCAGAGAAAACTTAAGTAAACGTTAGTAGAAGGTTTGTGGCTGCTTTGAACCAGTTGCACACCATCAGTGCCTGTAGATGCAAGCAGTGGATCTTTTAAAATTAAATTCAAAATATGGCAGTTAACGGGTTGAAATTCAGCTTTCGCCCTGCCGGAGTGGCTCAGTTGGCTGAAGAGTCATCTTGTGCACCAGCAGGTTGCTGGTTCAATTCCCAGTGAGGGCACATACCTGGGTTGCGGAACAATCCCAAGAAAGGCAATCGATTGATGTTTCTCTCTTACATCAATCTCTCTCTAAGCATGTACGTAGGTGAGGAATAAAAAAAAAATGAATGCAATTTTTACTTTTATTTTGACAGCTTTTGGATTTTTAAAAATTTTAGTTTTCTATTTTAAAACACCATAGTTAGTTTTAAATTAGTATTATTTTCAGATTTCAAAAATAGAAATCTCCCTCACTCCCTAAACCCATCTACTACCATCACATAATACCACTATTTCCTTATTTCATTGAATCATAGTTGCCAACAATTATAGAACACACCAATATTTTGTGTACTACTTAAGAATACATTAATTAATGACAGAATATTAACATGCTATCAATTTTAAATCATATATTGATTTTAGAGATGTTGATGTTTGTATGTTGATCCTGTATCTTATTATGTCCTGTATGATTTTTATCTTTTTTAAAAAATATATTTTAATGATTTTTTACAGAGAGGAAGGAAGAGGGATAGAGAGTTAGAAACATCGATGAGAGAGAAACATCGATCAGCTGCCTCCTGCACACTACCCACTGGGGATGTGCCCGCAACCAAGGTACATGCCCTTGACCGGAATCGAACCTGGGACTCCTGAGTCTGCAGGCTTGACGCTCTAGCCACTGAGCCAAACTGGCCAGGGCCGATTTTTATCTTTCTTTTAAAAATTTTACTCACTTTTTTCATTTCTATCCTCTATATCTATATTATTTTATCTTTTTAAATCCTCACCTGAGGATATTTTTCCCATTGATTTTTAGAGAAAGAGTGGAAGGGAAGGAAGAGGGGGAAAAGAGAGAGAACATTGATGTGAGAGAGACACATCCACTGGCTGCCTCCCACATCTGCCCCAACTGGGAATCAAACACGAGACCCTTTGCTCCATGGGCTGACTCTCTAACAACCTCTGAGCCAAAGCAGGCAGGGCTATCTTCCTTTTTAATCCTGGCTTATTCTGTGATACTTTCTTCCAGATCTTTAATGAGTTTTGTCAACCCATGTGTTATCTCTTTATACTTTATCATTTACTCTTGGAAGTCTCTGCATTTCATCTTTGCATTTTCCTGCATGGGATTGTGGTTATTTCATTAAGTAAAAATATAAATTCAGTCAAATATTCTGCTATAGACTTCATCCCTTATTGGAAATTGAGCCCACAACCTGGGCATGTGCCCTGACAGGGAACTGAACTGTGACCTTCTGGTTCATGGGTCAACGTTCAATCACTGAGCCACACCAGCCGGGCTCCATATACTACTTTAAAAAGTCATTTTAAACAATGAAAAATAATATGTACTATTTATAAAATCTAATACCTAGTGTTGGCAAAAATGTGGAGAAATTTCATCTAGAGTAAATCTGAAGAATTTTGGAAAACTAATGCACGAGGATGCAAATAAGTGTAGCGACTGGAAATCAGAATTCACAAGGCGCATTTCCTTTGCCCCAGCAATGAGACTTCCAGAGACAGACCCCAGAAGTGCCTGCCCAAGAGGCCCAAGGACAAAAAGATTCATGGCAACGCTGGTCATGACGGCAATAATGGAAATAACTTAACTGTTCACTAATTGGGGGCTAATTATGGCACCAATACAACTGGGAAAATCACAGGAACAGTCTCCTTTCCTGGTTTCTGTGCTGACCTCTAAAGATGGCAAGTCCTACATTCGGTTCTCGCACCATCTCTATTTCCTACTCACGCGCATTGTCAATGGGTTCTTGTAGATGCTCATGGTGTTCAAGATTTGTCTGCTTGTATTCCCAAAACTTAATCACCAGCATGGACCTTTATCTTCAAGTCTAAGACTGCATATACTTCACAATTTTACATACAACAATGCAACTGACACCTCCACTTGGGTATGTCTAACCACAAATATTTAAAACCAAACTCTTGATTTCCCTGCCCCATGATTATTTATAGCCGTCTTCATTTAGAAAGAATACCAGGCCAAGGCGGTAGCTGCCCTCAGCTCCTCCCCATTATCCCCCTCCCTCAGAGCATCTGCCAGCTGCACCTTCAATGGTGCCCAAAGCCAAGCTCTCCCTAAGGTTTTTACTCCCTCCATGCTGGTCCAGGATATGGAGACAGTCTGCGTTTCCCACTGGCCTGCCTCCTCCATTCTCGCCTCCTTGTAGTTCACTTTCATCAGGAGCCAGAGTAACTCTTTTTAAAAGAAGCCAAATAATGCCACTCCTGTGTCTGCCCTCTGATGGCTCTCCATTTCACCCAGAATAAAGTCCCAAGAATTCTGAACAGCCTAGCACTAAGTAACCCAGCCCTCAATGATATCTCTGAGCCATCCTGTACCCTCTCTCCAGGTTTTAGGACAGGCTCCCTTGCTGTTCCTCGTATAGTCTCAATCCTAAGTCCTCTCCTCATATGATGCTGATATGTGTGAATTACACACACACACACCCCAAATACATACATACATATACACAAAACCATATCAGTCCCCCACCAACACTATTCATAGTTCAGTTGTTACAGTATATTCATTGTTCTGCATAAATTGCAAATCTTACTGCTAGCTTTGCTCTGCAGCCTACAGATCACCATGTAGCCAATGTACCACATATCATGATCTGTGCACCTATCACATCACTTCTTTTGGAGAATGTCACTAGTCACTGCATGTCTGTTAGTTCATGCAGACAGCAAAGTGTGTAGTTGTGCTATCTTTTGTTTCCCAGTGATAAGCCCACGTGAAATTTTACAGAAATGGATGATTGGAAGAGAGAACAGGCCAAAAAAATAAAAAAATAAAATAAATAAAAATTTAAAAAAAGAAAGAAAAGAAAAAGAAAATGCTGGAAAAAAAGTATTACTTTTGGAAATAAAATGCGTCTGATTAGAAGACTAAAAATGGTAACAGCAAAGAGAAGACAGGAAGCGACCTCGTCTTGTACAAAGCTATGGAATGGACATACTGAGAAAGCCCAGTGAACATGAAGAAAGAAGGCAAAGTGCTTCCTATCACCCTTTAGTTTAAACTGCTGTGGGAACAGAAAGTCACTACGGTGACATGAAGTATTCACTTCTACTTTGTACTATGAAAAAAATCCTAATAATACAAGCCCAAGTGCTGAACGGAGCTGCCACATAGAAAGAAAATAGCAATTACAAGGAACAAAAGGAAACCTTTTGCTGCCGATAAAGGCTACTTCTATTGTTTCAAAAGCCTGCACGAATTTAATCAATGTGAAACTACCTGACGAAGCTGCTACCTCAGATAAAGCAGCTGCTGTGAAATGTGCACTTAGGTTCAATGATTAGTTAAGGCGGATGGTTTTGATAAAAAGGATGAGGATATCCCTAGAAATAATGCTGGCAAACACTCTCTGTGAAAGAAACTCTTAGAGACATTTCACCCTGAAAGCGAAAGGGTGACATGGCAGGCCAGAGGCGGTGTGAGCTGGCGGGGCAGGATGGTGAGCTGCCTCCTGTGAAGAGCACACTGAAGGAATGTACATCATATTTGAAGCAATTTCTCCCAAGTGACAACTGATGGCCACTGAACAGCTTCTGCACAACAAACAAAATAGAGAGACCGCATAGAGAAGGCTGGCAAACTGCAAAAGCTCTTTGGGGGCAGAGGGAACGAACGCTCAGGACCACAGGAGCTGGGGAGCATGCTGGCTGTCACTGCACTTGAACTGTGTGAGCCCGCCCATGTGCTCAGGCTGACCTGCAGGCCACTCTCCCTGGAGATACTCCAGGAAGAACAGGGAAGCGACAGGCATGGGGTCTCTACATCCAATAATAACTAGGGTGCTCTTTGCATGCCCACTGGGCTGCATATGCATGTGCTCCCTTGTCTGAAGAATGAGAAGCCAGCAAAGCATTATGTATGACATCTGCAAGTAGGGCTGCCGTGTCAGGAGAAACTGCAGAGATAGTGGGGAGGTTCTGCATGCACATGTGGGACTGTGTCTTCCATAGAAAGTGCAGAACTGGAAGGAGCTGCTGCAAGCATATGTAGGGCAGCCCCACCAGTGCACAGGTGAAACTAGTGGGGTACAGTGTGGGAGCACACAGGGCTGCTCCGCCGTAGAAAGTGGGAAGCGTGTGGGAGGCTGCAACATGCACACTCAGGGCAGCCCCACTCAGACCTAATTTGGACAACAGACAATTAAAGAGAAAATCAAACAGAAAACCCAAAAATGCAGGGACACCAGAAAGCTCCACTTGAATCAGAAGGGCAAGGAAGATCACACACATCAGGCCCAACTTCGTTCTGCCATGGACAGCCAGAATAGAATGCCACCACACACTGCACCAGGCTGTTCCACCCGGAACCCACTCTTAATGACCAGGTAGGAAAAATGTAGTAATTTTAAATGTGTTTGAATTTGCATGCCAGTTAGCTTTAAACAGACTTCTATAGACATGGGTAGATACACATGAACCTCATGGTAACCACAACCCTACAAAAACTTACAAGAAATACACAAAAAGAAAGAGAAAGGAACCCAAGGACAACATTGATGAAAACCAGCAAATCAAAAGAGAGCAAGAGAATAAGGAACACAGAAGAATAACAAAAACAACCAAAAAACGATGAACAAAATGGTAATCAATGAGTACTTTAATTGTAGATGAACTAAATGTTCCAATAAAAGATAGGGTGGCTTAAGGCAGTGGTCACCAACCTTTCGGACTTCATGGACCACCAGTGGTATACGGATCGCCAGTTGGCAACTGCTGGCTTTAAAGGATAAAACAGGAAGATCCACCTATATGTTGCCTATGAGAGACTCAATTTAGATAAAAGACAAAGGGGTGGGAAAAAAATTTTATGTAGATAGAAATGAAAAGAAAGCTGTAGTGGCAATACTCAGACAAAACAGAGACTGTGAAAAGAGACAAAGGATATTACATAATGATAAAGGAGTCCAGCCAAGAAGAGGATATAACTCTAAATACACGTGTACCCCACAGAGGAGCACCGAAGAACATAGAACATATATTAATGGACACAAAGCCAGAAGTTAACAGTTAATACAACAGCAGTTGGGGACCTTATTACCTTTCCACAATGTACAGATCGTCTACACAAGGCAGCTAATAAGGAAACAATGGCTTTAATGTCATATTAGAGCACAACACCTAACAAACCTTTATAGAACATTCATCCCCAAACTGCAGGCACACATTTTTCTCACATGCACATGGACCATTTTCCAGGATACAGCAAGTTAGGGCATTCAACAAGCCTCAAAGAATTCAAGATTGAAATTATATCAAGTATATTTTCTGCCCAAACTGGCATAAAAATAGAAATCAACTACAGCAAGAAAACTAGAAAAAACACAAACATATGGAGAATAAATAACATGCTACTACATAGCCCATGGATCGAAGAGAAAATCAAACAGAAAATCCAAAAATACCTTGAAATAATGAAAACACAAATTTCCAAAATCTATGGGATACAGCAAAAACAGTTCTAAGTGGGAAGAGACATTTCTTCAAAGACAAAGAGATGGCCAACAGATATATGAAAACTTGCTCAACATTAGTAATCAGGGAAATACAATGCAAAACCAGGAGATCACCTCACACCTGCTGGGATGGCTCCAGGCAAACTCAATGCCCAGTGAGTGTGGGCGAGAATGAGGAGAGAAGGAACAGTTGGTGCAAGTGTAACCTGGTATAACCACTGTGGAAAACAATACGGAGATTCCTCAAAACCATAAAGTACATCTACCATATGACCCAGCAATTCCATTTCTAGGTTTTTATTAAAAGGAAATAAAAAACACCAGTTTTCAAGATCCCTGCCTCCTGCCAGCAGGGCTTGCACCACAAGGTCCTCCTGCTGCCACAGCGAGAGCCGGGCGGGGAGTGGGTGCTGCGGCTCTCTGCACAGCCGCCAGCCCCAGGCTGCCTGAGACTCTTGCCGCTCTGCCCTCTGCTGGCCAGATGACCTTACTGGTGGGCTCTTTACCAGTCTATGCCATGCAACTGTCACAGCATTTAGTTGAACTATTTTAAGAATGTCCATTGCAGCGTTACCCAGAATAGTCCAGATGGACGTAACTTAGATGTCCACCAACAGCTGATGGATAAGGAAGATGTGGTGCATGCATATAATGGAGTATCACTCAGAAATAAAAAGAATGAAACTCTATTTGCGACAGCATAAATGGACCTAAAGGGTACTATGCTGAGTGAAATAAATCAGAGAAAGACAGATACTGAGTAATCTCAGTTATATGTAGCATTAAGGACCCAAACAAAAAGATTTATAGAAACAAATGGTGGTTGTCAGAGAGGAGTGGGCTGAGGCTGGGAGGATATACAGTAAAGAATATGGGGGGGAAAAACCCAAGATGGCGGCACAGGTGAAAACTGGAATTGCGGCCGTGCACAACTATTTTAAAACAACAACGAAAAGAAAAAACAGACACCACCCAGACCCACAGGAAGGCTGGCTGAGTGGAAATTCTACAACTAAAAAGAGACTGAGACTCAGAGGAGATATGGAAATAAAGCACAGAGGTACGGAAGCACGATAAAGGGCCCACAGAAAGGGCTGGCAGCATTTCGTACTGAAGGGAAGCACAAGCTCCCGATGGCTCTGAACTCCAGTTCCAGGCAAGTTTCTGAGGACTCAGAACCATACGAGAGGAGCTGGACTGTCAGGCACCATCAGGCACCGGGAGAAACTACAGAGTGGCTTGAGACCTGGTGCCTCTTAGGGCAGGGCTGAGAATCCGCCATAGCTGGTTGCTCCACCCTGTAGACTCCCCGAGACCCCGCCCCACCCAAGCTGCACACAGAGGCTTTTGCATATAAAAGGCTGGGAAGCCTCAGGCAGAAGCTAAAAATAGCACCTCCTTGGAGATACAAGTGCCAAACAACTCTTGCCCCATAAGGGTGTCTCCAGCACAGAACTTCTCCCACTGTAGACACAGCTGATTCGCATAACCAAGTGGCGTGGAGGTCATTTCCTCTCAGTGATCACCTAACACAGAAAGCCACTCTATCAACCCAGGGAAGCAGCCAAAATGTGGAGACAAAGAAACAGATCACAAATGACAGAAATGGAGGAAAGCAAATGACTGGATATAGAGTTCAAAACCACGGATTTACAGTTTTTTCAAGAATTTTCTAGAAACCACCGATAAATTTAGTGAGACCCTCAATAAATCTAATAAGAACCTCGAGGATATGAAAAAGGACCAACTAGAAATTAAGCATACAACTGACTGAAATAAAGAATATTATACAGAAATCCATCAACAGATTAGAGAAACGCAAGAATCAAGTCAAAGAATTGAAATATGAAGAAACAACGAATACCCAAATGGATAAGCAAAAAGAAAAAAAGAATCCAAAAATATGAAGACAGTGTATGGAGCCTCTGGGACAACTTCAAGTACACCAAAATCAGAATTATAGCAGTGCCAGAAGAAGAGAGAGAGCAAGATATTGAAAACATATTTGAAGAAATAATGACAGAAAACTTCCCCTACCTGGTAAAAGAATAGAATTCAAAGTCCAGGAAGTGCAGAGAACCCCAAACAAAAGAAATTCAAAGAGGAGCACACCAAGACACATCATAATTAAAATGCCAAGAGCAAAAGACAAGGAGAGAATCTTAAAAGCAGCAAGAGAAAAGCAGTCAGTTACCAAAAGGGGGAAGCCATACGTCTGTCAGCTGATTTCTCAACAGAAACTTTGCAGGCCAGAAGGGAGTGGCAAGAAATATTCAAAGTGATGAATAGCAAGAACCTACAGCCAAGATTACTTTACCCAGCAAAACCATCATTCAGAATTGAAGGTCAGATAAAGAGCTTCACAGACAAAAAAAAGCTCAAGGAGTTCATCACCACCCAACCAGTATTATATGAAATGCTGAAAGGTATCCTTTGAGAAGAGGATGAAGATAAAGTAAAGATAAAAATTATGAACAACAAATACATATCTATCAACAAGTGAATCTAAAAATCAAGTGAATAAATATCTGATGAACAAAATAAACTGGTGAACACAACAGAATCAGGGGCATAGAAAGGGATTGGACTGACAATTTTCGGGGGGAAAAGGGTGTTGGGGGTGCGGGAAGAGACTGGACAATAATCGTACACCTACGGATGAGAACGGGGGTGGCGGGTAAGGGCAGAAGGTGGGGTGGGAACTGGGAGGAGGGAAGTTATGGGGGGAAAAAAGAGGAACAACTGTAATCATCTGAACAATAAAGATTTAAAAAAAAATATGTATAAAAAAAAACCAAAAAAAGAATATGGGGAAAGCACACTCACTGTAAGATATATAAACGTCTAATCATTGTTTTACACCTAAAACTACTACAGTGGAATCTTGGTTCTCAAACCTAATTTGTTCTAGAAGGCAATTCAAGAAATGATTTGTATAAAAACCGAATCATGATTTCCCTTTAGAATTAATTTAAATTGAATTAATCCATTCCAAACCCCCAAATGATTCCATTTTAACTTTTCTTATATACACTACATGTCTAAGCTCTATTGTTGTTCTCACAACGTTCGTTTTCACTTTGCTGCTATGGCTAACCTTCTTAGGACCCATGGTGACTTACTGTACGTATCTGAACTAATAAAAGCGAAATAGTAAAATTAACCGTTTCTCCGAGACAGGGTAAGCCACGCCCACCAGCCAATTAGAGCGGCTGTATGCAAATTAGCCCAGCCAACATGGAGGCCGCCACTCACGGACCTGACTAAATGGCAGTTTCCATTGCGGCAGGAGCGAAAGTGAAGCTGCGCCCGCTCCGCTTAAACTGGCTCTAGCAAAACACAGGTTTGAAACAATATAACAATCATAGAATCCTCAGGAGCAGAAGGAAAGAGCAGCCAGGGCCTAACCAGTAAAAGTAACAATTGTTTCATTATAGACGCTGCGAGGTGAGGTAGAGGAGGCATCCTTAGTAGTTAATAGGCCACCTTAAAGGAACAGTGTATCAATTATAGAAGATAAACCCCAGGCCTTAAAGGAACAGTGCATCAATTATAGGAGATAAACAAACTACAGAAACTTGCGTCCAGCCAGCCTTGCTGGGACATTGGGTCAATGGGAGCTGTGGGCAGCCTGAAAGCCCCTCACCCAGGCTGGTCAGGCATGCCAGCAGGTGGACATCCCCCGAGGGGTCCCAGACTGCGAGAGGGCACAGGCCGGGCTGAGAGACCTCCCGAGTGCACAGAGCGGCTGCAGGGCGGGACAGCCCAGGACCCAGGACCCGTGAGTGGGAAACAGGCGGCAGGGTTGGAAGGCACCGGGAAGCGGATAAGAGGCGGCAGGGGGTCGGTGGCCTGCTTGGTGGGCTTCTAAGCCCTTTGCGGGGCATCGGGGAGCGAGTAAGAGGTGGCAGGGGGTTGGCAGCCTGCTTGGTGGGCTTCCCAGGCCCTTGGCGGGGCACCGAGAAGCGAGTAAGAGGCAGCAGGGGGTCGGCGGCCTGCTTGGCAGCTTCCCAGGTCCCTTCCGGGGATCAGGGAGCAGGAAAAGGCTGGCCTGACCACGAGGCGGGGTTTTCCCTGCTTTCTGGTGGCTGGAGGAAGATGGGCAGTAGGCAAGCTTGGGAGGCAGGCAGCACCCAGCCCTGGCCACGCTCAAAAAAAAGAACAACATGCAGGGGAGGGCAAGAGTCTGAGAGATCAACATAGAGGGGGTGCCTGCTCCAAGCCTTGATGGTGTGCCTGGGGGCAGGCCCCCAGCAGGTATACACACACAGGAGGACTGCTCCGAGCCTCAGATGCGGCTGGGGGCAGGTCCCCAGTAGTGACACACACACATACACACACACACACAAAAGGCGCCTGGCAGACTGGGGCCATCATAGGACATCCACTGAGGGGTCCCAGACTGTGAGAGGGCACAGGCCGGGCTGAGGGACTCCCTCCACCCCAAGTGCACAAATTTTTGTGCACCGGGCCCCTAGTTTAATAATAAGCAACAGCAACAAAAGCAAAAAAAAGAAACTCACCAAAATATTCACAGCACAATTTCCTGAGACGTTACTGTGAGGTTTTGGGGCGAACTGACTCACACTCGCACCCTTTCTCCTTTGTTGGCTGCCTGACAGGCGTGTGGCTGACCCTACAGGTAACAGCATGAAAAGGCTGTTGGGTTGAGAACCGAAGTTTTGCTTGACAACTGAGAAATATTTTCTGTGAACAACTTGGTTGGGAACCAAACTGTTGAAGATAGGAGATAATTGAGAGCTGAGGCTTAACTGTGTAAGACTGTATGACAACTGTACTAACAAAGTGTCAGAGCAGATCCAAACTCAGAGGGGTGATGCAGTTCATCAAGGCAGAGACAAACTCCTGTCCTGCATCCAAGTTACACAATGTGAAGTCAGCTTGTTCCCAATATTCTTGAATCATTTTAAGAAAGAAAACATTTGAATTTTCCAATATTTCTAATGTTTTGAATTATAGCATATTAAGTAAATATTAGTTTCACTATTTTGTCATTTCCTATCTATTATAACTGACAGACAGTTGTTAATATTTTCACAAATGTTTTTAAAGCTCATATAATGATTTTATTTTGCCCCACTGATTAAGACTACTTTGCAGTTTCAGTTTGCATTTTACTTTTTAACATTCCTGCATTAGTGTGCAAAGTCATGGCCCCAAAACCTTGATCCCTGCCCTTTCCTCTGCCTGATAGTCAAAGACCAGAGAGCATAAGGCTTACTCCTTCATGCTCTTTAACCTCTGGTGAGATGAGTCTTTTTCTAAGACAGCAAACATCTCTTCCACCCATCACTTTATGTTTACTTTACATTTTCTTTTTCTTTATTATTTCTTTACATTTCTTTACTAGAAAGTAATTTTAGTCACTCTTATATAATTCCAAATTTTAAAATGACACTTGGCACATACTAGGTATTCATAATTATTTTGAATGAAGTAGATCTAAAAATATTAACATGGTAAGCTATTAGTGATAAGTAGAAAAAAGTGAGATACAGAAAAATCAATCAGTAAGATCTTGTTTTTGAGGAAGGATCTGTCAATCTATCTATATGTGTATGCAGAAAAAGACATGGAAAGATACTTAACAAAACTATAACCAATCAACAATATTCTGAGGAATGGGATGGACAAGGTAGGTGAAGAATAGAACAGTGATTTTCACTTTATACTTTAAATGTTTTTATATTGTCTCATTTTTATCCAAAATAATTTTACTTCTGGAACTAAGATGACAAAAAATAAAGAAAAAAGCATGAATGAACTATTGTCATAATGCCATTTATGACAGCAGAAATGAGTGGGTGTTTACTAGACACAGGTTCTAAGTACTTGCAATGAGTCATTTTATTTAAAAAGTTAAGTATCACCCTAGCTAGTTTGGATCTGTAGCTATAGAGTGTTGGCCTGCGGACTGATTCTAGTCAAGGGCACATGTCCAGGTTGCAGTCTTGATCCCATTAGGGGGGAGTGCAGGAGACAGCCAATCAATGATTCTCTCTCATCACTGATAATTTTATCTTTCCCTCTCCCTTCCTCTCTGAAATCAATAAAAAATATTTTTAAAAAATCATTACAAAAAATAAAAAGATAAGTATCTGATGAGCTAAATGTTATATATATGCCCATTTCATAAGTGAAGCAAATGAGGGTTAGAGAGGTTGAAAACTGTGTGCTGGCCTTACAGCTAGAAATAGCACATAAAAAATGTACACAAGCAAATGATGTGAAATTTGTCACATGTGTGAGACTCTGCTTCCCAATTATGTGCTGTTGGAGGCCCGAGTGGAAGTTGGAGACCTGAGTGATGCGCTCACCCTGCAGGCCTCGGGGACCCGGATGTGCTCCGCACGGAGCCCTCCACTCGAGGACTGGCTACTTCAGGAGGCTGAGGAGGAATGAGGGTTTTCCGAACTGCAATTCTGAAAGAGACAAACCCAAAGAACAGCAGTTCAAGTGTATTAAAAGTAGTACCAGACACATTTCCTAGGCTATGTACAGCAAAATAGAAGCACTACACTGGCTAAGTATTTTTCATGGATTTTAAAGAATTTTATCAAAGTAATATAAGCATGATATTATAAGAATAGTCAATAGTACTACAAGACAGAATACAGCAGCCCCTTCCCTGCCCTCCTCACTTCTGACCCAGCATGCTCTAGGAAGCAGGCACTGTGACTCTCCTAGCTGTTTTTCTAGCATGCCTCATCTCCTTTCTACTTCACACTAAAATTTAAATCCATGGTAAGTATTTATGATCATTACTGTGTCTGTGTATCTGTGCTGACCCAGCAAGTTCCTGGAAGCCAAGTAAGACACATGGAACAAGACAGTCAAAGACCAGTACTACTCAGACTGAGAACTAACAATGTAGAAGTCAGGAGGGAGCTCGACATGTTCAGTTTTGCAGAGTGGGAGCAAATCTAAACTAATAAAAGCGAAATATTAAAATTAACCGTTTCTCCGAGACAGGGAAAGCCACGCCCACCAGCCAATCAGAAATGCTGTATGCAAATTAGCCCAGCCAACATGGCAGCCGCCACTCA
>PVJC01043920.1:0-14352 GCA_004026665.1 Murina feae
GCTGAGAATGACAGGAATTCTGTCTGGAAGAACAGGCCCATCCCAGCTCCATCTACTTGAAGGCACTGCCTCCGGGCAACAGGGCAATATGAACACACAATGATGAATTATTCAGGTGAATATGAGGAGTAACTATGATGCCTCTTTTGAAAAAGATCTGCCTCACTCCTTCTCCCATTTCCTCTCTGAGCAGAGCCACACCACATGCTGACTATGCAGAAATGCAAATTGCAAAGCAATCCCCGCTGCACAACCATTTGTTCAAACCTTAGGAAGGACCCAGACTCTCCTGGCTCCCCGGCCTATATGACCCGCTCTGGGGCCCTGGACCGTGATTGTTAGATGTATACTTCCCACCAAGATGGGCCTGGCCTGGCTGGCGTGGCTCAGTGGTTAAATGTTGACCTATGAAACAGGAGGTCGCAGTTCGATTCCTGATCGGGCAGGTGCCTGGGTTCGGGCCGATCCCCGGTGCAGGCCGTGCAGGAGGCAGCCAATCAATGATTCTCTCTCATCACTGATGTTTCTATCTCTCTCTCCCTCTCCCTTCCTCTCTGAAATCAATAAAAATATATATTTTTTAAAAAGACGGGCTTACTTACCTCTTCTCAAGAAGCCTACAGATGAGCCTCAGGCTCCAGGAGCATGAGAAGCATGCAGCCTCAGAGTCAGGGAGAGCCACACTCTTCCCGTGACAGCCCTGGGCGCCTGCTTGTAGCCATGGCAACAAGCAGCATTCCTGGTAACAGGAAGTGGGCAGCTTCTGCCAATGGCAGCTCTGGCTTCACGGGCCTTCAGCAAGCTCAGAGACAGCACCGGCCCATCTCCAAGGCAGGGCGGCCCTATCACATGCAGCAGCCACAGAGGGCACAGCTGCAGCTGCTCCCCACTCGGGGCTTCTTGCTTTCCCTGCTGTGAATAAGAGTGTCCCTCTGATACACTCCAGCCTGAACTGTTCAGGGGGAAATGAGAAGTTCCTTTCCCACCTCATGTGTGCTTCATGCAGCGAATCCAAAACAAGACAGCCACGTGGCAGGTGATGAGGCATACCGTTACCTTTAATCGCAGGGAAGATTGACTTCCAAAAATCATGTCAAAGGAACAGCCCCCACCTCACCCTCCAACACACACACACACACACACACACACACAATGCACACTGAGGCAATAAGGTGCTGTTTGTCCCCTTCAGTTCTAGAAAATACAGCTCTGTGTTCACTTAACATATTTTTTGCGGGAAACGAGTAAAATCGGACCCACCAGGGAGACTGTCAATAGACATGAGGAAACATACATTGGAACCTCTAGTTGGAACCCGCAAAAATAAAAACGTTTTACGTCGTTGTCGTGTGTGTGCCACTCATAAACTACGCAGTGAAACGCGGTACATGTGCAAGTTTTGTAATGTACCCTGCACAAAGGAAAGTGTTTCGAACGCTACCACACAGTGAAGCACACGATTTGGTGGGAAAATGCCCGATTACAAAGTGTTAAGTTACTTCCTTGCAGCTTCCCAACTTCCCACCTTCACCCCCTCTCACTGCCGTCTGACTCCGAAAGAGATCATTACACAGAGGTTTCGCTGCGTTTGTCCCCGGGAAGAGTTTGAAGTCACAGCTGTGCAGGCGCTATGACTTAAGGAGTTTTGAACTAGAATACTTCACACAGACCTGAGCGTACCCCTGCTGTAAGTCTGTGGGGTGCCGATCCCTTTCACCTTCCTGAGGCTCACCTGGCAGTACCCCACTCCTTGGTTGTGGTGCCCGTAGGCCAAGAGCACGTTGTACAGCGTCTTCTGTAAACAGGGATCCGCGCTCCTGCGGAATTTCACGTTGTCCGGGAAGGTCCTGTTCATATCTGCAGAGAGATCGACGGCACGATTATTCAGAAGGTGGGAACCGAACAGTCTGCGAGGTACCAAGCCCCACCTGGTGAAGTGCTGGGCTCCAGCTCAGGTTTAAGGAGTGGTGTCATCCCTGGCTATGCACTCGAGTCACCTGGTAGGGGCTGGCTGCCCTGTGTGGGCAATGAACACCTGCAAGAAGAGGGCACTCCCGGACCCCCGTCCCGCTCTAGCCACACCCAGGGGGGCACAGTGCACCCCAAGAGTGGTGCTCTCAAAATCAGTGACAGTAGAGTGGGCTTCTCTGGGGAAGACCCTTCACCCTGCAAACCTGTCCTCACGCTGCCCGCTCTTAGCTAAGGGGAGGCTTGACTCTAGAACATGTGGCAGATGAACATCTTACACAAAACTCTAGAAATTTTTCCCAATTCTGAAGATTGAAAACATAAAGAAGCAGAACACACCAAGATTCCCTTTCAGAGGTAAACAAGACAAAACTGAAAACTAAGAACCATGCAGCCTGGTCAGTGTGACTCGGTGTTTGAATGCCGACCTATGAACCAGGAGGTCACGGTTCAATTCCTTGTCAGGGCACATGCCTGGGTTGCGACCCCCAGTGTGGGGCATGCAGTAGACAGCCATTTGATGATTCTCTCTCTCTCCCTTCTTCTCTGAAATCAATACAATATATATATGTATATATATAATTTTTTATTAAGAGATGTTTCTATCTCTCTCTCCCTCTCCCTTCTCTGAAATCAATACAAATATATATGTATATATATAATTTCTTTATTAAGAGATGTTTCTATCTCTCTCTCCCTCTCCCTTCTTCTCTGAAATCAGTACAAATATATATGTATATATATAATGTCTTTATTGATTAAGTTATTAAATGTGTCCTTATCACCACATTATCCTCCACCCCCCAATACAAATACGTTTTTTTAAAAAAGAACTAAGTAAACTCAGCACTGTCAACCTTCGTCTGCAGGAGAGCTTCCTGGCCAGCCTCTTCCTGCTCATCAGACGCCTGCTTCCTCAGCCCAGCCCTCCCACCTGGCCCACCAGGTCGCCAGGGCACCAGGGCCCAGTGCAGGGGCACAGGTGCTGGACGAGGCCACTAAGACAATGCCTGACTTTTTTTTGTTTTTAAGATTTTTAAATTGACTTTTAGAGAGAGAGGAAGGGAGAGGAAAGAGAGAGAAAAACATCAATGTGGGAGCAAAACATCAATCAAACATCGATCAGCTGCCTCTTCCACGCCCCCAACCTTTCCGTGCACGGATGATGCCCAACCAACGGAGCCACACTGGCCAGGGCCGATGCCTGGCTTTTTAAAGCTGAGTTTTGTAAGTTAACGCTGTGCACAGGTGCAAGAACGTAGTGGATATCAACTTAAACTTTTACATCTTTTCTGACTCTACGGACCCCACTTAGTTAGATTAGTGGTGCGTTTGCTACTGTGCTACGTATGATAACCAAAACAAATCAGATACCCCTCACAGATCTCACCATGGGACCCACACAACCACTAGCTGCCTCTGTCATGATCTAAGATAAGCATGCACGGTGTCTCCCCTCCGGACCTCAGAAACCCAACCTCTATTTTATTTTTTATAATTTTTCATTGTTATTACTTTCAGAGAGGAAGGGAAAAGGCGAGAGAGAGAGAGAGAGAGAGAGAAAGAGAGGGAGAGAGAGAGAGAGAGGGAGAGAAACAACATCAGTGATGAGAGAGAATCATTGATCAGCTGCCTCCTGCGTGTCCCCTACTGAGCTCACAAGCTGGGCATGTGCCCTTGACCAGAATTGAACCCGGTACCCTTCAGTCCGCAGGCTAACGCTCCATCCACTGAGCCAAGCCGGCTAGGGCCCAGCCTCTGTGTTAGCCTGATGGCCACAAACTTCTGAAACGCTGCACAGTGACCCCCTGGCCCCCAGGCCTTGTCTTTGCTGATAGAAAACCAGATCTGGGCAGAACAACAAGCTTAGTGTCCCAAAGCACATTATTTTTTATTGCTTTCTACAAAAAATTTTGTTTTGCTTTTTTAAATGCCCCCCCCCCCCCCACATAAGTCTGTCTCATTCTCCATCCTTGCCTCAGCCCGGCGCCTTTCCATTCTGACAACCCGAAGGGCGGACAGCATCACAGGGACAGTGAGAAGGAGCTTTGCAATCATTTATGACTGAGTAGTATTATCCCCAAGCAGGTGCCAGAGGTGGGAGACATGGGGTTCTCTGTTTTATTAGCCATGGCTACATTTTTTTAACTTTTATTTGAATGTATTTAATTTTATGAGTATGATGCATTTGTGTTACAATTAATGAAGTAATTGATACACTGTCATTAACTAAAATCCTTAATTCATTTGATTGTTTGTTTGTTTTTTGTCTCTGGGTGGGTTTGAATCATTTAGATTTTTTAAAATTTCCACAAATTTTTCCCCCCTGGAATTCTAAGCATTCCAAAAACTGTACATGGTCAGGAGAAAATGAGTGCTTTTATTTTCATTTTTTACTAATTCAAACTAGAATGACCAGTTGTGCTCATTCTTAAAAAAATATTTTTTGTTATGAGAAATTTTTTCAAACATTTTTAAATCTTTGTACTGGAAATGCTACCTTCAATTGTAGAAGTGAATGTGAACAAGGACATTCAGACTTTGCTTACACGGGATGAAGCATCCACTCTACTAATCCTATAAAATTATTTGTCCAGATTCCTAAAAAAAATAGACACAGAATTACCATGTGATCCAGCAATTCTACTTCTGGGAATGCACCCAAAAGAACTGAAAGCAGGGCTTCAAAGAGGTATCTGTCCACCCATGTTCATGCAACATTATTCAGAATAGCCGAGAGGTGGAAGCAACCTTAGTGTCCATCAAATGGGTGAATTTTAAACAAAACTATGTATAGATGTACAATGAATAATTATTCAGCCTTTAAAAGAAATTCTGCACATGCTATAACATGGGTGAACCTTGGGGATATTATCCTCAGTGAAATAAACCAGTTACAAAAAGACAAACACTGTATGATTCCACTTGTAAGAGATACTTATGATACAGGCAAAAATAGAATAGTGGGGACGAGCTATAATCATAAGAAATATTACTCATGCTCTGTTAACTGTGATTGTTTTGTTCTGATTAAAGAAAGCACAGTCTAACCTGACTGGGAGTTGCATGTGGGGCCTGGACACTTGCCCATCCTCCCCGTCTGGGAGCTGCCTATTATCATGGAAAGATTAAGAACCTTGTTGCAGAAACCAGAGCCGCCAGCCCTTTGAAGACCCCCAGCCTTTGCGTACTTGCAGGCCTCTGCAAACCTGCAGCCCTCATTACATGAAAACTGCCCATCTGGCATACACTTGTTCTTACTTGACCATGTAATCTTTTCCCCACCCAATATACCAGTAAGCAGCTGGCTTATGAGGGGGTGCAGAGCAGATTTTTGCTGCTCTCCCATACTGCGGGCATTTTTGGAATAAATGCTCATCTATGACTCAACCCTATCTCTGCTTAGTTGGTTCAAGTAGTGACAGGCAGCCTAGACCCATTGATTGTCCGGTTACCCTTAGAGTCATCAAATTCCTAGAGACAGAAAGCAGAATGGTGGGTACCAGGGACTGGGGGACAGGAAGTTAGTGTTTAATGGGAACAGAGGTTCAATTTGGGAAGATAAAATGGTACATTTTATATTATGTATATTTTATCACAATAAAAAATATTTATCCAAAAATACTGGCATTAACCAGAGCCTCTAAATTCATTTGTCAAAAAAATAGCAACGTTCTATTTTGTTTACTATGCTCAGTCTGCCTTGGACCTCCCAACCTGACTCAGCATTTCTGACCCTGCTGAGCGATACCCCAGGCTGTGCCTGCAAAGCCAGCAACAGCTTCTGTTCTGAGCCCTTTGACCCCAGTTTGCTATGCAATCAGGATGCAGCCAGAAGGTTCAGCACCCCCAGCTCTCCCCACTGGTTCCAACCTGGGCATATGAGACCCTGAGGACTGAAGGACCCCATTCCTTATGTCGGGGACACACCACTCCCTCACCGTCACACGTCAGAGTGACAACCTCTCAGCACTTGAAAGTAACTGAATTTTTAAAATGAACTATTTGTGTTTACATATTTATTTCCCCAAAACTGTTCAAATCAGAATGGCAGGTGTATTCCCTTAAAATGTAATTATTCAATTTAGGTTAAACTTTTTTTTGAGCACTTTGAACTTTCAAGAGCCGGACAGCCTATGTAACTACTAGGGGCCTGGATGCATGAAATCCGTGCAAGAATAGGCTTTCCTCCCCCCCGCTGCTGGCACCAGCTTCCCTCGTAGCCCGGGCTTCGTCCGGAAGGTCGTCCGGTCTAATTAGCATATTACACTTTTATTATTATAGATTATTATTATAGAAGATGAGGAAAGTGGAGGAAAAAGAGATCAGAGGCCCAAAATGCCAGCATCCTTATACAACTATTAAGAGTTTGACACAAAGAAAGAAAACTCTGGTGTGTGGCTTTAAGATACATGTGTAGCTGTACCTGTAAGTCCCACACACTCCTGGCAGGCGCAAATCCCCTACAGCATTACCTACTGTAGGATGACTGCTTGCTCAGCACCCTTCTCGTTCTCCTGGAGGGATTCTTCATGGAAGAAGTCTGTCTTTCCATGGTCATTTTCCTCACTAGCTAGCTAGGTGCTCAAATATTTGCTGAATAAATTAAAGACATTGTTCTCACCCAGCCAGTGTGGCTCAGTGGTTGAGTGTCAGTCTATGAACCAGGAGGTCATGGTCCCGTTCCTGGTCAGGGCATATGCCCAGGTTTTGGGCTCCATCCCCAGTGAGGGGCATGCAGGAGGCAGCCGGTCAATAATGATTCTCTCTCATTATTGATGTTTCTATCTCTCTCTCCCTCTCCCTTCCTCTCTGAAATCATATATAAAAATACATCGTATTCCCCTCATGAACACTTAAGTTTTGATTTTCCTTTAAGAAAAAAAAATTTTCAAATTGAAATCGGTTGGTGCATCTTTAACCATGTTTGTTTCTTTGTCAATGTCATGACTTCAAAGACTGAGTACAAACGCAATTTGGGGATAATTCCCGCCGCTCCTCCTCCTGCCTGGGCACCATGCACCCAGAGGGATGCCATGCTCACCCGTCCGGATGGCCTCCTCCAGGCTGTTGTTCCTCTCTCCCTGGAGAAGCTGGTGGTAATAGCCAGGGTTCCTCTCCATCTGGGCCTGGGCTCCACTCACCCCCATCCAGACGCGGGCCCTGTGCTCGAGTGGAACACCTTTCCGGATATAGCGCTTCACTGAAACCAAGAGAAGGGACCATTTTAGAAGGACAGACAGACATGTCCCAATGTCAGAACCTCATAGAGGGTCCTTTGAGCAAATGGCACTAATTTCAGTGCTTTTAGATCACCAGTTCTCTCCTTAAATCACACATTAAAAAGCTGCTCAACTTCACACATCACTCCTAGAACTGGTACATACACTCATTACAGGTTCCTGCTCTCTCCCCCAAACTGAGCACAAGCAAGTGGGAGGCTGCAGTAACCTCATACTGCTTCTTCACGCTGCAGACAGGGGCTTCCAAGTCCATCCACCGGTCCTCCCTCGCCTCTTGCCACACAAACTGTGCCAGACTCCACAGATGTAAAGACAGGTTAGCCACAGGCCCAGCCTCGATCCCCCGCTCAGGGCAACTTGGACCAGAAACAGTCACTGTAACCCAGGCACTGCACAGGGGAGGAAACGTCAGGAAAACTGGAGGGACAGAAGCCACACCAAGTGAAGGGACAGGAAGCAGGAAGGGACACTCTGCTGGCACTGGGAGCTACAAGCAGAGCCTCGAGGCTTGGAGGGGCAGCTGTGGGCAGGGACAGACCCTGAGGCCCTAGTGCACCAGGCTCAGATACTGTCCTTCCCTGGAGGTGAGGGTGCAAGAATAGGGACCGAGGTCACAGGTGTGTTCTGGAAAGTCCTCTGGGGGCAGAGACCAGTGAGAGGACAAACTGAAAGCGGGAGACAGCAGGTCTCCGAGCCGTGAGCTTGTGTGCAGCACCTGTCTGGGAGCGACCGGCTGCAGCTGCAGGTGCCCTGGTCTTGTTTGGCAGCTAAACTCTATAAGTTGAGAACTACAGCATTTGGGAGGAATATTTTTATTGAAAATAAATATGTGAAAAAGTAATCAGCTGTTTTCTAATGACTATAGAAACATGTAGGAAAATAAGCCAAAACCATGAGTCACCTCAACAATCAATATTCAATGCCCAGCCAGTGTGGCTCAGTGGTTGAGCATCAAACTATGAACCAGGAGGTCACAGTTCGATTCCTGATCAGGGCACAGACCTGTGTTTCAGGCTTGATCTCCAGTAGGGGCATGCAGGAGGCAGCCAATCAGTGATTCTCATCTTTGCTGTTTCTATCTCTCCCTCTCCCTTCCTCTCTGAAATCAATAAAAATATATTGTTTTAAAAAAGAAAAGAGCAAAATTAGAAACAGACCCACATAAATAGAACCAACTGCTTTTTGACAAAGTTGCAAAGGAACTTCAATGCAGATATAGAATAGTCTTTCCAACATCGAATGTCCAAAATAAAAAATACCAAAATATTAAGTGCTGGCAAGAATGTGACACAACAGGAAATCTCAAGCATTGATGGTAGAAAAGCAAAATTGTACAGCCACTTTGGAGAGACGGCTTGACATTTTTTACAAATTAAACATACAGTGACCATATGACCCAGGAGTCCCAATCCTAGGCATTTCCCCCAAGAAAAATGAAAGCTTAATTTCGGAAAAAACACTGTCAGTGAATATTTATAATGTTGGCCTCACACATCCTAAATGTCCTTTGACTGATGAGCAGATGAAAAAAACAAATTGTAGTACACCATACAGTGAAATATTCCTCAGCAATAAAAAAGGAGCTATTAAAACAGCCAAGATCATGGACGCATCTCAAACACATGTCCACTGAAAGAAGCTAGACTCCAAAGGCTACACGGTGTATGATCCCACTTATAGCACATTTTCTGATGGCGGAAGAGGTCAGCGGTTGTCCTGGGCTGGGGGCGGGGACTGCCCACAAACAGGCAGCAGAAGGCGATGCTGAAGGCGATGGACTACTTTGACTCCTGCTTGTGCTGAGGTTACGTGACTCCATGGGTTTGTCTAAGTTCATAGAACTATACACCAATAAGAGTGGATGTCACTACATATTCTAAGAAGTAATTTAAGAAGGGGTCCTTGGGGGAGATGACATATGGAATACTTTCAGCAATAAAGACTTAAATAGCAAAAAAAAGAAACGTAATTTTACAAGGGAAAGTAAAAAATGCCTAAACCCCTCACTGTGGTTAGACATTGCCTTTCCTGTGACTTCCTAGCCCAAACCTGGAGCAGCTCTCAGCTTTCTCATCTATAAAATATAGATAAAGCACTCAGGCTAGTGGCTGAAATACAGTCAGAGCTGGCGCTGGGGAACACATGCCTTTGTTGCTTTCTGATGTTTGCTATCTGAGTTTACAATGTTTCTTCAGGGAAGAATGAAAATAGTTTACTTGCCCTCAGAGACGGACACTTTCCCAGGGCAGGGCTCACCCACAGGTCATCGCTGGCATTTGCAGAGGGATAAAATAGAAAGGAAAAACAGTGGGAGAATTTTTTGAAAAAAGAAGCCGAACTCCAACTGTCTGCCCCAACGAAGTTAAGCGAACCTCCAGTTTTGGGTACTGGTCTTTGAAATTTGTTTTTGTTTTTTATGTTTTTGTAATGTATTTCTAAGTTAATGTTTTTGTCATTTATTTCTAATTTACATGGTGCTGATCTTCCGAGCCACTGGGAAGGAGATCTAGAAGAAGCACGTGGCTAGGTCCCTTCGCATCAAGGTGGGACATGAACAGGAGTAAGGATAGGGGCCAGGTCAAGCCAGGGCTAAGCTTGTTGAACTTGGCCTTCAAGGTTGTGGGAGGAAGAGTGAGCTGTCTTAAGGGCTCCTAGTGGATGTTTGCTGTAGACAAAGAAAAATAAAAATACTCATCATATCCACTAGTAGCATATGAGTAAGTTACCCAAACATATGCCGAACGTCAAGATTTATAGATACCTGTGTTATTGGAGACTTTAAGATAGGCAATACAGATGAAAATCCTCCCACAAAGAGAAAAAAACACAGTAGAACAACAACAAAAAAAGCAAGATATGGTGAAGAAAAAAAACCACACAGGATAAAGGGAGATTTCAAGGTGTGCTTGCCGACATTCAAGGATGAGGTTCCAAGACTGAGTTCCGTGGTCACTGCGGGACCGAAATTCCTAACACATCATCTCTTCCTCGAGATGTCTCGGACCTGACTACACAAGTTAGCCTAGGACGGGTGGCAGGAAAAAACTGGATTCCCAATTCTGGAACAACTTGCCCAGCTGTGTTTATGCCTGACAGCCCATGTTCTGACTGCTTCCTTGTCACACCCGGAAACGACAGCAAGCTCCAGTGGCAACACCCTGGGTCACAGGCCCGAGGGAGGCCAGGCCACACGCTCTTGCTGAACTAGCCTGTGTCACGCCCTGAAACGGCATCAGGCCATGAGGCTCTCCAGTTCACCTGGACCCTGAATCCCATCCCCAGGCTGAAGGCTCATCAGGGATCAGACTATTTGCTCCTAAACCTGTTACCCAAACCTGTTAGCTTTCTGTAAAGATACTTGTCTCCATAATCACACAGTTTAACTGACACTACATAAATCTTAGACGTATTAAAGCAAGCGTGAAAGAATTATTTCAGTAAAAACCAAGCTAAATTTTCAGAAAGAGTTGAAAGAGACAGGCACTCAACGCAAAAGCAAAACAGCATCTTTGAATCAGGTTTAAGATAACTGCAGGGTGGGGAAAAGAATAAACATCTGGGAGGAGTCTGTATTCAGATTGCTTTCATTCCTGCTCTACATGGGGGAAAAAAAGAAACACAAAAAACCAAAAACAAACAAACAAAAAAACCCAATACTGGAAAATGGAGACAATGAATTGAGAGTGTGATACAGAATTTAAATTAGTGGACCCACCTTATTCAAAGGAAAGGAGATGATAGGACAGAAGCGAATGACAAACATCAACTTGCTGTGATTCTCTGCTTTAACTGACCTCTGGGTGAATAGTCCAGAGTTAGCCATGTTGGACAGGAGACCTTTCTCCTGCAATAAAAGCAAACTGGAGCCCCATGGGTGTGGCTGCTGCATTTACGCACATGTGTGCATGCGCACGCTCATGTGTGTGCACACCCTGTTCCTGGGGAAGATGAAGGGACAGTCACCATGATCAGCCACCTTCATAGGAGACTGGAGCCTGGAGACTGGAGGAAAACTTAGTATCACTTGACACCTTTTCGTATGGTTAAGGACCTTTCACCATGCATAGAAGTTATGTTTATTTTTGAATACTTGTATGTAACTTTTTAAAACAAAAAGACTAGTCAACTTTTAAAAATAAATCTAAAGGAAAAATTAAAGGCGGCCCTGTGCCCTAATTGGTTTGGCTCAGTGGATAGAGCATCACCCTGCGGACTCATGGGTCCCAGGTTCGATTCCGGTCAAGGACATGCACCTTGGTTTTGGGCACATCCCCAGTAGGGGGTGTGCAGGAGGCAGCTGGTTGATGTTTCTCTCTCATCGATGTTTCTAATTCTCTATCCCTCTCCCTTCCTCTCTGTAAAAAATCAATAAAATATATTTAAAATAAATAAATAAATAAAAATAAAGGCAGCCCTGGCCAGTGTGGCTCAGTGGTAGAGTGTCGGCCTTCTCACTGAAGGGTTGCGGGTTTGATTCCCAGTCAAGGGTCAAGGGCATGTATGAAGGTTGCAGGTTTGTTCCCTAGTCAGGGCGCATTGGAGAGGCAACCAACGGATGTGCCTCTCACACCTCTCTCTTTCTCTTTCTCTCTCACTCTTGCTCTCCTCATCCTCCCTTCCATTGTCTCTAAAATCAATGGGAAAAATATCCTCGGTTGAGGATTTTTTTAAAAAAATCAAAGGCAGATGTACTGCTGGAAACACATTAACAGAGAGAGCCCATGTAGGATGGTACATGGTACATTGGATATTATTAGCTTTCTGTAAAGCAACGAAGGACCAACTTCAAGGTCTCTTCCAGCTGGTTTTATGAAATGATAGTACGCCTGGGTTGTTGTTGTTGTTTTAATCCTCACCGGAGGACATACTCAGAGAGAGGAGGGAGGGAGAGAGTGAGAGAGCCATGGATGTGAGAAAACAGAAGCCGGTTGCCTTCCATATGGGCCCCAGCCAGAGACTGAACCCCACACTCAGGCATGACTAGAAATCAAACCAGCAGCCGTTAGAGCACAGGATGATGCTAAAACAGCGAGCCATTCTGGCTGGGCTACCCGAGTTTTCACTAAGCAACCCCATCGGTAACAGCCTGGAGGAGGCAGGGCTGTCCAGTGTCTAGGGATAGACCCCTTCCCTACCAGACAGCAGTTCCCAGACCCACCCGCTGACACCCAGCCCTCTGTCAACTCCACAAACACTTCTCCGGTACCTACTGTGTGCTGGGACTACTTTGGCCCCTATGCACTAGCTGCTTTAAAAGCAAATACTGGTCTCTCCATCCCCTTGCTCACGAATCCTTTCCCAGTTGGCTTCCGTCTGCGAGGTCCAGGTGACGTGTGGCTACATGCGGCCCCACGCAGGAGCCCCTAGCTCCATCTCTGGCCCTTTCTCCGCGCACCCCTAATACTCTAGTCAGGTAGTTCTGTCCCTTGCCTCTGGCCCATCCTCAGCCTTAATTGTCACCAATGTCCTATTACAGGAAACCCCTACACACCTCTCTGCACCATTTATCTGACTTCTCTTAACTCCTAGCAAGGGGCACACGCCTACCAACGCCCTTCCACCTGCCCAGCAGTTACCACCTAAACACTTCATTCATTCATTCCTTCATTCATTCACTTAAACACTGAAGCAATTACCCTGACCAATCCCTGCCAGCAGAGAGGGATTTCTGAGTCCAGCAGGGGAAACAAATGATAAAATAAGTAAGATCTGCACTGCATCAGACAGCGAGGAGAAAATAAGCAGGAAAGGGGTGAAAAGTGTGTGGATGCCTGGTGTGATGGGAGACTGCCATTCCCGACAGGAGCTCCAGAAGGCCTCATGGAAGTGACGTTCCAGTCAGCACCTGAAAAAGATGGGAGGGGCTGGGGATGAACCCCAAGGAGAGGCAGGTGCTAGCTAAGGGTGTGCTGGAGGAAGAGAGAAGCGGAGGAAGGTGGCCGCAGGCCTAGAGAGAGGAAGGGACAGAACAGGTGAGGAGGGGTCCAGTAAGGGACGCAGGGAGGGCTTGGTCGCAGGCATGGACAAGTGGAGAGTCCTGGCAATCTCATTTTGAGAAGCAGGAAACCAATTTTCTTCTGGGAAGCAAGCCAGCCCATCTCAACAGAAAGAAAGAACATCCCTATACCTCCAAAGTGCAAGTTCCAGCTGAATTCAAAGCTTTGAAGCTCAACTTGGAGCTTACATACATAGGACACACACCTGCCTGCTACTTCCCAATCTCCAGATCCCTAGCAAAGATGCAGGACTCGAGGCAGCCTCCCTGGATAGGGGTGCCTAAGGAACCCTGAACCCCTCTTCCCCCGAAGCATTTGTCAGCCAGTGGCCTGGTGGCTGAGTGATTGGTGGGCCAAGTCCAAGTTCCAAACTCACCTCTCATACTTTTCTGGACACTCCCACTTCCCTTTAGAAGTTTAGACCATTTTATTGCTCTTCGCGTGAGGATCACCAGGTAGGTGGAAAAGAATTCTTCGTAGGCTGCATAGTCAAAATCCTCAGGCCTCTCAAACCCGTACGGATCGATCCTGCAATACAAAAGGAAACACGCTGCAGCCCCAGAATCAAGCTCCCCACGCACGTGCGGCCAGGGGCACAGAGCGCCGGCCCTGCCCAGGCTCCGGGGTCCGCTTCCACGCCCCGGCCCGCGGGTGCTCGCGTGGGGGGGCGGGGCCGTCAGGGGCCGTGACCAACCCGCGGGGGGCGGGAGGGGCGCGCCCTGGACCCTCCCCCGGTGCAGAAGGGGGTCTCGGGCAGAGAGCGGCAAGAATGCGCCCCTACCAAGGGACGTGCAAGGGCCAGCACCCCCACCGCCGTCCCGTCCCACTCCCCGCACCCCGCGACGCCCCATTCCCACATCTCCAAATCCCGCACCCCCCCCCCAGGCTGGGCGCGGGGCGTCCCGGCCCGGAGCGCCCACCTGGGGACCCGGTCCCGCGCCGCCTGCTCGCGCTCCGCGGGCTCCATGCAGAGGAGGCGGGGTGGCTGCCCGGGGCCGCCCAGACCTCGGCGGGGTGGGGGTGCCAAGTCCGCCTCCCGGGACCCGGGGCAGCCGGAGTCCTTCCACCGCCGCGGGCGCAGGGAGGCGGTGCGGGGGGCCCGAAGGCAGGGGCGGTGCCAGGGGTGGGGGAGGGGAGGGGCGGTG
>PVJC01043921.1:0-14312 GCA_004026665.1 Murina feae
GGAAGGCACCCAGGACCCAGGCTGCTTCCCTCTGGCTGCCAGCAGGCACCTGTGACCCAGGCTGGCTTCCCTCCAGCTCTGGCTTCATCAGAAAGGATGTCTGGAATGACATCAGAAGACGTCTGGTCTAATTAGCATATTACCCTTTTATTATTATAGATTATACTAGAGGCTCAGTGTACAAAAATTTGTGCACTTAGGATGTCCTTCAGCATGGCCTGTGCCCTCTAGCAACCTGGGGCCCCTTGGGAGATGTCCACCTACTGGCTTAGGCCTGCTCCCTGGGCAATCAGGCCTAAGCTGGCAGTCTGACATCCCTTTGGCAGCCCGGGGGTCCTTGAGGGATGTCCAGTTGCCAGCAGGGAGCAGGCCTAAGCTGCAGTCAGACATCCTTAGCTCTGCTGAGGAGGCGGAAGAGGCTCCCGCCATCACTGCTGTGCTGGCAGTTGGCAGCCTGGCTTGTGGCTAAGCAAAGCTCCCCCTGTGGGAGCACACTGACTACCAGGGGGCAGCTCCTGCATTGAGCATCTGCCCCTGGTGGTCAGTGTGTGTCATAGTGACCAGTCATTAGTTGGCTCTGTTAGGGTCAATTTGCATATTACCATTTTATTATATAGGATAGAAGCCTGGTGCATGGGTGGGAGCCAGCTGGTTTGCCATAAAGGGTGTCCCGAATCAGGGTGGGGTTCCAGCTGGGGTGCCTGGTCAGCCTGGGTGAGGAGCTGAGGGCCACTTTCAGGCTGCCTACATCCCCTTCAGGGAGTGGTGTCCTGCTGGAGTACCTGGCCAGCCTGGGTGAGTGGCTGATGGCTCTTTGCAGGCTGGCCACATCCCCTTCAGGGAGTGGTGTCATGCTGGGGTACCTGGCCAGCCTAGGTGGGGGGCTGATGGCTCTTTGCAGGCTGGCCACATCCTCTTCAGGGAGTGGTGTCATGCTGGTGTACCTGGCCAGCCTGGGAGAGTGGCTGATGGCTGTTTGCAGCGAGGCTGACTGGAAGCTGGTATCTGGGATTTATTTAACTTCTAAAGTTGAAACCTTGTAGCTTTAACTGGAGCCCAGGTCTGGTTGCCCCTGACAACCCAGGCTCCAAGCACTTCCTTGAGCCTAAGGCTGGAAGCAAGTATCTTAGGTTTGTTAAATGAAACTTTGCTGCCTTGTACGGAAGCCACAGCCAGCCTAGGCAGACAGGAACTTTAGCTTCCTCCATCGCCAGGGCAAGCCTCCTGCTTATTACAATTCTGTGGCTTCCGGCCACCATCTTGGCTGGGTTAATTTGCATATAGTCACTCTGATTGGCTGGAGGGTGAGGCTGGTGGGCATGGCTTATGTGTATCAGAGTGAGGGTCAATTTGCATATTACTTTTTTATTAGATTGTTCAGTACTCTCAGAAATGTGTCAAATGCTAATTATTAATTTTTAAATTCCTGAACATTTAATAATAATGAATTTAGTAAGTATGATATGGTTTATAAACTTTATTGGCATGCTTGACATATTAGTTAAGGGTACTGGTATTTTTACTTCTAGTAATTGTTTTTTGTTTTGGTTTGGTTTGGTTTGTTTTTAACCAAAAATTAATCTTGAATTTTTTTCTATAACTGTATATTTACTCTAATTTTATATTACTTTCCTTTAAGATATTATCCATATTAAAACATAATCTTTATGTAACAATAAAAGTGATCTTACTGTAAGATATATTAGTATTCAACTCCACTATTTGGACACTTTTAGGTGAGCAGTGAAAGGTCATTGGTGGCTTTTGGGCAGGGAACTGATATTGTCACAGAATCTGATGACCAGAGTGTAAGAGAAATTGAAAATATCCATTCAGATATTCTTAGATGCAAATGTGTTACAGTTTGAAAACTCTGATTTTCTAGATGACACATAACAGAAGTCTATATTGAGAGACAACAATGGAAATGATAATGAAAGGATAGATACTAAATATATTGCAAAGGAATAAAAACTGGCCAGACTTGACAAACAGTTAGTTATGCAAGGCATGGAAGAATGAGCAGCCACAGATGACTCTGAGGGTTATGAACCTCAGTGAACGAAATAATATGGAATGATTTTTAGCAGAAAGTCTCAACCTTCAGAGTTGAGGCACACTGATAAAAAGTGTGACAAGCAATGTTCTACTAATAATAGTTTCATTATTATGAATAATTGATAATTCATGAATTAAAGAAGATTCAAGCTCTTCCCCAGAATACCACCACTCACTTTCATTCCTATAAGCTTTCTTCAGAAAGAAAGAGAAGTTGGCAGAGGTGTTGCTGAATTTAGGACTTCTGTCTCTACTACCCTGGCTATAGCCTTAGCCAATGATCTTAACTTTAATGATGGCACCAATTAAAAATTTCTTCTCCTGGACTTTACTACTCCATAAGAAGGAAACTTTGGAGGAAAAGCTGATTTATAGGACACAAATGGAAAAATTATAATATTTATATCATATGATACACCTAGAAGACAGTCATTTTTTATGTAAACCAGCTCATATAAGTATATCCATACATGAAAAGAAAGATTCTCTTCCACACAAGTTGCTTATGCTATCCTATCCCATCCATGTAGAATTAGTACCCACTGCCCTTTGCACTTGACTATGTGAAGTTCCTCCTTCTAAAGTATGAATCTCCCTTTTCATGATGATATTCCTAATCTATCTTATAAAAATCCAGTGGCCCTAACACTGTAACGGCCAAAAACTGGTCACCAGGAGCCTGCATGCACGGCGAGGTGTATGTGGGTGGGCGGGACTGCATGCATGCCAAGGCGAGCAGCTGGGCGGGGCTGTATGTGTGGTGAGTCACATGCAGGTGGGCGGGGACTTGACTTGGAGGAGTCCCGCAGGGCAGTAGGGTCTGGGGTCCCGGGTCTGGCGTGATTTCCGTGGCTCTGGATCTTGTATGATTCCATGCACTGGGTCACTACTCTATAATAAAAGCATAATATGCCAATTAGACTTGATGTATTTCTGGATGTCCTTCTGGACTACCTTCCAGATGAAGCCAGTGCTGCAAGGGAAGCCCTAGTTCTGAGTGCTTGCTGGCAGCCAGAGGGAAGCCCAGGTCCAAGGTGCCTGAGGGGAGCTGGTGCCAGCAGCCAGAGAAAGGAAGGCCTATTCTTGCACGAATTTTGTGCACCAGGCCTCTAGTTCTCATATAAGCACAAAAAAATGGTCCATTTGCAAAACAGATAGTTCTTTTAGGCCAAAAGAGAGTCTGTATAATTTCACTGGAGAATTTCTATTACTTTATGTTTCTTTAAGAATGGACTATTAACGCATTACTGTTACTATTTGTATTTTGTAAAATCATGGCTGGAAGAAAAGAAAAATATTTTATGTCATAAATGTATATAAGACTATATATTTTTAAAATAAGACTATATTTTTCCAGAAATAGTTATTCAGTAAACATATGCTCTCATGGGAATGTGTTTCTCATGGTACCACAGTTACTTTGCTGAGTGCTGACTGTACTGATGAAGTTAGAGATTCTATAAAACTGTAGCAGACTTGCAAATACTGAAATTGTACATGTAGAGTGATACATTCCATGGGTCATATCAGCTTTTAAAATTTCTTAGTTCACTGTAATTTTTAATAATCCTATCACTTCTCAGCCTTTTGGACTAAGATCAAGTGTAAACCTAGTCATCCTAAATATGATGACTGAAGGCTCTTATTAGCCATAAGTCAAAGACTCTTTTCTATTTCTTTTTAGCATTAGTAATTTTACTTATGAAAAATGAAATTTTCACTGTTCAGATAATCAGAATTCCATTAGTGTTCATTTCATTATCTAGTCTTTTTTACCTGAAATGTCATATTATGTATTATCACAATTATGTATTTTTAGACCAGTTTATTTGACCTTACTTAAATCTCAAGGAGTATTTCATTTATTTTTCTACCTTCTAATTATAAAATTGAGTATTTTGTCCTTACATGCAAAAATGATTATAAGTTTTCAAAGTAATTTTCTTAGATACCAAGCAAAGTAACTCTTAAGCAAAATATTTTAAAAGCTAATATATTCTAGAGAGTGAGGGGTTGGGGTATAAAAGAGGATTAATGGGGGGAATAAATGGTGATGGAAGAAAACTTGATTTAGGGTGATGAACACACAATATAATATATAGATGATGTAGCCCTAACCAGTTTGTCCTGCAGTCAGGTTCTATTCCTGTCAAGGGCATGTACCTTGGTTGCAGGCACAGACCCAGTAGAGGGTGTGCAGGAGGCAGCTGATCAATGTTTCTCAGTCATCAATGTTTCTATCTCTCTATCCCTCTTCCTTTCTCTCTATAAAAAAATCAATAAAAACATTTTAAATATATACATATACATATACATATACATATACATATACATATACATATACATATACATATATATACATATACACACACACATATATATATATATATATATATATATATATATATATATATATATATATATATTAGGGGCCCGGTACACAAAAATTTGTGCACTGGGGGGTGTCCCTCAGCCTGGCCTGGCAGTCTGGGATCCCTTGGGGGGATGTCCACCTTCTGGCTTAGGCCCGATCCTGTCCATGATCGTAGATGCAGGGGAGAAGCCGTCTGCAATCATTGACAGGCAGTTTCTCCCCACGCCTGCGATTACGGACAGGCGGCTTCTTCAACTCCTGGCAGAAGCTACCCTCAGGCACTGGAGCCAGTCTTTGTCTCCCTTGCCTTCTGAGTCTCCAACAGGCCTGGAGTGGCCGAGCTGGAATGCTTGCATGGTAGCTGTAGCTGCAATGCAAGTGTCCCGGCTTTAGCCTCCGCCATCTTTGTTGGGTTAATTTACATATTTGCTCCTGATTGGTCAGTGGGCGTGGCTTGTTGATGTAACGAAGTGAGGGCCAATTTACATATTACTCTTTTATTATATTAGATATATTAGTATAGATGATGTATTACAGAATTATACACCTAGTACCAATATAATTTTGTTAACCCATGTCACTTCAATAAATTTATTTTCAAATAAGTATTTATTGTGATGAGATTTTTGTGAAGATAGCATGATAGGTTTTTTAATTAAGCGAATATCATAGGAAAAATAAAATAATAAAGCCACAGCTGTGTTTTTTTCTAGTTTTGTACAAGTGCTCACAATAAAAAGAAAAGTAGAGAAAATTCAAAGGTAATTATTCCTGGTGGTATTTAGGATGTATTTTTGTTTGGGGTTTTGCTCATGTGTATTTCTAAGTCATCTACAGTGATACAGTGAGCGTGTATTATGATATCATTTTTAAAGAGAACTTTATTTACACCAAACTTTATATGTTTATTACTTTATACAGCAGGGACTTGGAATTAGTGAGACAACTACATTTAAATGGGTTCTCACAAAACCCTGGTTCTGGGCTAGTATTATCTGTCTTCTAAATAAGAAAAACACAGAATTACAGCTGTAAAAGTATTTTAAGGCTGGCACATGATAAATTCATCCTTATTTTTACAAATGCAAATCAATAGAAAATACATAGTTTTACATATGTGGGATCTTAGTTTTAGGACATTTTAGAATGCAGTCTTTTGATTAACAAAATATATCTGTTATTTTATAAATCCTTTGTTGTGAAGCAAATATTAAAACTTATCAGGTCTCAAAATTGTAAGTTAACATGTTGTTGCTTTTTTGAGGGCTTATAGGTTCTTATTATGATTTGGGTTTTGCACCAGTATAACTTCATGTACACACTGCCTTATAAAAGTGGTTCAGTTCTCAAAATGTAACCTGAAACAATTGGGGGGTCCCCAAACTCAAAATTAGTTACATAATAATGCTAGGACATCCTTTTTCTTTTACACTCTCATTCTATTACAAGTGTGCACTGAGATTTCGCAGAAGCTATATACATGTGATATCCAAACAGAGTGAATGTAGACACAAATGCGATTCCCACAGTCTCCAATTAAACCCATTTCTTTATAGATGAAGAAACTAGGATATAAAAATATTGCACACACTAAGTAATTTTTAGTATACAAGGTGCATAGATTATCTCATTCGATCTACAAACACACACATATACTCTAATAAAAGAGTCATATGCAAATAACCATAACTCTGAGACACGTAAGCCACGCCCACTAGCCAAGCCACACCCACCAGCCAATCAGATTGATGATATGCAAATTAACCCAGCCAAGATGGAGGCTGGCAGTCATGGAGCTAGAGCAAAAAGGAGGCTTCCATTGCAAATGCCTGCCTAGGCTGGCTGGACCTCTGCTCACAGGAACAATGTTTCAATTATAGAAGCCATGGAGCTGAACCAAACAGGAGGCTTCGTTACCTACCTAGGCCTCTGCTCAAGGTAACAAACTTTCAATTATAGAAGATAAATAAACCCCAGAAACCTGATTCCAGCCAGCCTTGCTGGAACCTTGGTTCAATGGGAGCTGTGGGCAGCCTGAAAACAGCCATTAGCCCCTCACCCAGCCTGGCCAGGCATGCCAGCATATGGACATCCCCTGAGGGGTCCCAGATTGCAAGAGGGCACAGGCCAGGCTGAGAGACCCCGCCGAGTGCACAAATTGTTGTGCACCAGGCCCCTAGTGTGTGTGTGTGTGTGTGTGTGTGTGTGTGTATGTGTGTGTGTATAACAAAACTTCTCCACCAGGTAAACCAAATATTATTGACTTCAGTTCACAAATGAAAAAAATAAATAGAAGGTTAGGATTGTGTGATTTGCAGTTCATCGGTAGAGAAGTCATGGTTTTGAACATATCTTTTTATTCTTATTACAAATATTCTGTTTTTACAGATTACTTTGTAGAATTTGCCAATTTTAAGATTCTTAAAATCAAATATTTCCCCCTCTTTTTTTGATATCTAATCTTTCAGCACAAAACTTCAAAGTTACAAAATGTCCATTTCTCCAATAGAGATGTACAAAATGGAACACAGGGTGGAACTGTACATTTTATCTCTATCTCTAACGGAATTCATGTTAAATAAAAGGGGAAGCATCAAAGGTCAAAGAGATGGAAAAGACCTCATCTCAGGATTAGTAACATTGCCAATGATGTATTCTTCTTTGAAGCAAAAGGTAATGGGATGACTAGGTCATTTGTGTGACCCAGAGTTATAGTGGCTTTCATTCCTTTACACCTAGAATAAATAAGAATAGAAATCATAGCGTTCTACAGAACTGTGACTATAATTTGTGAGTCTCTTACTGACCATTTTAAAAGTCCCACTATTATAAGTTGGTTCATCTCTTAGTGAAATTTAATGTGCTTGTACATGATAGAGGTAAAGATCCAATGTGAATATTTCAGGGGAAAAAAATTACAAATATATGAACTGAACTATAGTTCATACTTTTTTCTGAGCCCTGATAGTTAATTCAAGAAAGGAATTAAGACTTCCAGTACTATGCTGAGTGAGAGTGATAAAAACAGATATCCCTGTCTTGTTCCTGTTCTTAAGGGAAACACTTAGTTTCTGCACATTGAGTATGATGTTGGTTGTAGGTTTGTAATAAGTGACCTTTATTATGTTGAGGTATGTTTCCTATATTCTCACTTTGCTGAGAATTTTTATTAAAAAACGAGTGCTAAATTTTGTCAATTTTTTTCTGCATCTATAGATATGACCATATGATTTTTATCTTTCAATTTGTTTATGTGATGTATCACATTTATAGATTTTCAAATCTATAAATTGTATCCCTGAGATAAGTCCCACTTGGTCATGGTGGATAATCTAATTTAATAAAAGAGTAATATGTAAATTGACCTTTACTCCCTTACACCTAAGCCACGCCCACCAGCCAAGCCATGCCCACCAGACAATCAGAGCAGCTGTATGCAAATTAACACAGCCAAGATGGCGGCTGGCAGCCATGGAGCTAGACAAAATGGAAGGCTTCCGTTGCACCAGCGATGGAGGAAAACTGCCTTCTTAGGCCAGCTGGGCCTCCGCTCAAGGCAACAAAGTTTCAATTATAGAAGCCATGGAACTGAAGCAAACAGGAGGCTTCGTTGCCTGCCTAGGTCTCCACTCAAGGCAACAAAGTTTCAATTATAGAAGATAAATAAACCCCAAAAACCTGATTCCAGCCAGCCTGGCTGGGAAGTTGGGTCAATGGGAGCTGTGAATAGCCTGAAAATGGCCCTCAGCCTCTCATCCAGGCTGGCCAGGCACCCCTGTAGAGATCCGAACCCTGAAAAAACTGTGGGCAGCCTGAAAATGGCCCTCAGCCCCTCACACAGGCTGGCCACAACCCCATGGGGTGAGGGTCCCCACTGGGGGCTTGGCCAGCCTGCAAACAGCTACCAGCCTCTCACCCAGGCTGGCCAGGCACGACAGCAGGTGGACATCCCCCGAGGGGTCCCAGACTCTGAAAGGGCAAAGGCCGGGCTGAGGTACCCTCCTGAGTGCACAAATTTTTGTGCACCAAGCCACTAATCTAATCTAATAAAAGAGTGATATGCAAATTGACCATCACTCCATTATACATTAGCCACGCCTATCAGCCAATCAAAGTGACTGTATGCAAATTAACCCAGCCAAGATGGCAACCAGCAGCCATGGAGCTGGAACAAGCAGGAGGTTTGTCCCAACGATGAAGGAAGCTAAGGTTCCTGTCTGCCTAGGCCGGCTCAAGGCAACGAAGTTTCAATTATAGAAGATAAACCTCAGAGACCTGCTCCCAGCCTTGGGCTCAAGGAAGTGCTGGGAGCCTGGGTTGTCAGGGGCAACTTGACCTGGGTTCCGGTTAAAGCAACAAAATTTCAACTTTAGAAGTTAAATAAATTCCAGCCAGCCTTGCTGCAAATAGTCATCAGCCTCTCACCCAGGCTGGCCAGGCACCCCAGTAGGGACCCGAACCCTGAAGGGACTGTGGGAAGCCTGAAAATGGCCCTCAGCCCCTCACTGAGGCTGGCCACATCCCCATGAGGTGAAGTCCCCACTGGGGGACTTGGCCAGCCTGCAAACAGCCACCAGCCCCTCACCCAGGCTAGCCGGGCACGCCAGCAGGTGGACATCCCCAGAGGGGTCCCAGACTGTGAGAGGGCACAGGCCAGGCTGAGGGACCCCCCTCAAGTGTACAAAATTTTGTGCACCTGGCCCCTAGTCTTTTTAATATATTGCAGAATCTGATTTGTTACTATTTTGTTGAGAATTTTGGCTTCTATGTTTATCAAGGACATTGGCCTGTAATTTTCTTTCGTTGTAGTGTCTTTATCTGGAATTAGGTAATGCTAGCTTCATAAAAAGAGCTTGAAGCACCTCCAGTGCCAATCAGTAGATGAGTGGATAAAAAAGATATAGTATATTTACACAAAGGAATAGTATGCAGCTGTAAAAAAAAAAGAAGGATCTCTTACCATTTGCAATAGCATGGAGGGACCTGGAGAGTCTTATGCTAAGCAAAATAAGCCAGTCAGAGAAAGACAAGCACCGCATGATCTCACTTATATCTGGCATCTAAAGAACAAAATAAACTGGTGAACAAAATAGATCCAGAGACATGAAAGCATGGAACAGACAGACGAATTTCAGAGGGAAGGATGGTGGGGTTGTGGGAAGAGATTAACCAAAGAATTTATATGCATATATGCATAACCCATGAATAGACAATATTGCTGTGAAGGCCTGGGAAGGAGGCAGGAGCAGGGTGGAGGTGGTTAGTAGGGGGAAAAAGGAGGATATCTATAATACTTTCAACAATCTAATCTAATAAAAGCGTAATATGCAAATTGACCCTCACTCCATTACACCCACAAGCCACGCCCCACCAACCAATAAGGAGCAAATATGCAAATTAACTCAACTAAGATGTTGGCGGCCACAGAGCTGGAGTTGCCCTGGGCAATGGAGGAAGCCAGGGCCCTGTGGGCCCTGAGCTCTACTCAAGGCTACAAATTTCAATTATAGAAGATAAACAAATCCCAGATACCTGCCTGGCTGGGACCTTGGGTTTCCAGGGGCAACCCAGGCTTCGAGCGTGGGGGACCAAGGCAACAAAGTTTCAATTATAGAAGTTGAATAAATCCCAGATACCTGCTTCCAGCCAGGCACCCCAGTAGGGACTCAAACCCTGAAGGGGCTGTGGGCAGCCTAAAACAGCTCTCTGCCCCTCACCCAGGCTGGTCAGGCACCCCAGTAGGGATCCGAACCCTGAAGGGGCTGTGGGCAGCCTGAAATGGCCATCAACCTCTCATCCTGGCTGGCCAAGCACGCCAGCAGGTGGACATCCCCTGAGGGGTCCCAGACTGCGAGAGGGAACAGGCCAGGCTGAGGGACCCCTCCCCCCACCGAGTGTACAAATTTTTGTGCACCAAGCCTCTAGTCTAATCTAATAAAAGATCAATATGCTAATTAGACCAGGAGACCTTCTGGACATCCTTCCAGACAAAGCCATTGTGGTAGGGCTGAGGAAGAGGTGGTTAGGGGTGATCAGGCTCACAGGGGAGCAGTTGGGGGCAACCATACTGACAGGGGGGCATTTGGGGGTAAGCATGCAAGCAGGGGTGGCAGTTGGGAGTGAGCCAACAGGGGGTGCAGTTGGGGGCAAGCAGGCTGCTGGGGGGCATTTGGGGACAATCTAGCCAGCAGGCTAAGTGGTTAGGGACAATCAGGCAGGCAGGCAGGTGAGCAGTTAGGAGCCAGTGGTCCCAGATTGTAAGAAGGATGTCCTATGGGATCTGGCCTAAACCAGCAGTGGGACATCTCCTGTAGGGTCCCAGATTGAAGAGGGTGCGGGGGTGGGGTGAGGGAAAGCCCCCTCCCATGCACGAATTTCGTGCATCAGGCCACTAGTAAAGATAAATGAAAAGAAAGGAATTAAACAAAAGGATATAATCTATATTGATAGTATTTTATAAAAATAAAAAAAGGTCTTTGTGTTAATGATGCAAGTGAAAAAGGCCAATTTTAGCTAGTATTGTCTTCAGTAGCCTTCTCTCACTATTTCTGTACTGAGTGTTCTCATGCTGTCCAACAGCCATGCAGAGTTTCCCAACTGTCTTGATTGCTCCTCTTATAAGTTAATCTCATATGCTTTCCCCCAGCACCTCAAAAAGGCCTTTTAGTATAATACCAGAGAGATAGTGAAGCAGCTCTCACTTCTAACTTTATTCATCAAGTCTTCTGATAGCAGATGCTAAAAAACAACTATTTCATGAAAAGTAAGATGATATCATTTGAGTCTGTAGAGGGACACATAAGAGAAGGTGTGAAATAACAGTGCATTGCTCCTAAATGCCTTGTAATATTCTAAGAACATTAGGACCATCTTTTATTCTAATATGTGGTCTCTTTGATCCTGTTCCTCACAAAGAGGTACTAAATTTGAAATGCCTTATGTAATAGTAGTGTTTTTTGTTTTAATGAGATAATTCTCGGTGGGCTCATAAATAGATTCAGGATGGAAATTGGTCCAAGCCCTGGACCAAGCCATGGAGACCAAGCCAAGATTAGAATCTTGGAAGTAGCAGATCCATTCTTCATCCTCTGAGAAGGACAGAGAGGCTAGAGACTCCATTAATGATCAAGTGTGCATATATGATGACACCTCCATGCAAATCCCAAAAAGTACATTTAGGATGAATAAATCCACAAGCTAGAAAGGAGACACACTTCAACTCAATGGTAACAGAAGTTCCTACACTCAGGACCCTTCCAGACCTCACTGTGAATCTCTTCATATAGCTGTTTTCTGTATCATTATTATATCCTTTATAATAAACTGGTAAATGTAAGGGTTTTCATTAGTTCTATGAGCCATTCTAACAAATTATCAAACCCAAGAAAGGGGTCATAGGAACCTCAACTTACAGTCTGTTAGTCAGAAGAATAGTATTAACCTTATGATTGGTATCTGAAGTGGGGTAGCCTTGTGGGATTGACCCCTTAACTGTTGCGATCTGACACTATTTTTAGGTAGATCGTGTCAGAACTGAATTAAATTATAGGCTACTCATCTGTTGTCATACACGGGCTTGATGTGTGCAAAAAACACATATTTGGTGTCAGAAGTGAAGTGTGGTAGTAATGTGAAAATACAGCAGAAACACAGAAATGTGTCTTTCAAAACTTAAAAGGAAAAATTCCATCTCCAGTTAAACTTTGATTCTGCAGCAATGACTTGATTGCAGAAGATGCAGTCAAAAGAGTAACAGAAGCCTAATTGTGTAAAGCACTGAACTGAGCAAAACACAAGCAATCTACCATAGTAACCAACATCTACCTGGCAGGGCTGAAGTCTAGGTAATCTAATAGGCATTTTTCATCGTAAGTTTCATGCTTCTCTGATAATTATAACTTTGGTTTTTTGCTGTGTTAGTCTCCTTATTCTAAGGAACTACTTAGAATTCTTGAGAAGAAATGGTGAATTCTTCATTATTCAGCCATTACTGATTATTTTACGTAATGTCAGATATTACTGAAATTTTGACTGGCTGTCACTGTAGTATTATTAAAATTCTCCTCAAAGAATTTCAAAATGAAGACAAGTATAACTTCAGAAATGAGAAAATATAATGACAATAATCAGAAGTTGATTTCTTAAGGTGGTTTGGCCTCCAGAAATGAAATCGTTAATGCAGAAGAGATCAAGTTAACAGACTATTTGGCAACCATTTAATAGCTCTGTTTCAAATGCAAGATGTCCTTAAAATGGGACGATAATTTGAAAAGATTCCATCACCTCAGCTTTAACATCTAGCTCCTTCCTATAATTTCTGCTTTAGAAAGCTTTAGTTCTCAAAGTCTAGTGTGCCTAGAAATTTACCTGCTTCAAAAATAGAATGCTAAGGGAAGGAAAATAGAAACAAAAGATTACCTACTGTGGGTTCCATTTTTATGAGGCTCAAGAATAAATATAAACAATGTACATTGAGAAAAGTCAGAATTATACTGAAAACAGTTGGAGTTTTGAACAGAATTGACTAGAAATGGGCAAAAGAAACTTTCTGGGAGGATGAAAATATTCCATATCTTAGTCTATGTGGTGATAACACATAATTTACTATTTATGTATCCATAAAGTATTATTTGAAAAAAAAACACAATTTACCGACTATTGGGTCAGAAATGCAAATTCTTGAAAACCTCAGAGAAACTGATTCAGAGAATCTGTTCATTTAGTGTTATCTTCATTATTCAAAAGATCTGAATACAAAATATGATCAATTATCTTTCTTTTTTAAGTATAGTTGGTATACAATACTATATTAGTTAAAATAGTTTTAGGTATAGAATATAGTGATTTGATTTTTTAGCTGACATCTGATCAACCTAATAATTCTAGTAATCATCTGTCACCAGACAAACTTATCACAATATTATTGACCACATCCCCCTTAACCTTTTTTAAATCTATCTCCCCACCACCTTCTTTCTGATAACCATCCCTTTGGCTTCTGTTTCTATTAGTCTGTTTTTGTTTAGTTTTGTTTGTTTGTTTTGTTCCTTTAGATTCCCCATATAAGACCATAAGGTATTTATCATTCTTTGCCTGACTTACTTCACTTAGCACAATAGCCTCTAGATCCATCCACATTATAGCAACAGCAAGATCTCATTCTTTCTGTTACTGTGTAATATTCTATTGTATACATGTACCACATCTTCTTTATCCATCTGTCTATTGATATACACCTAGACGCTTCCTTCTTGGCTACTGTAAGTAATGCTGCAACGAACATAGGGTGTATATATATATATATACTCTATAAAAGCAAAATATTAAAATTAACCGTTTCTCTGAGACGGGTAAGCCATGCCCACCAGCCAATCAGAGCGGCTGTATGCAAATTAGCCCCACCAACATGGCGGCCACCACTCACAGACCTGAGTAAACAGCCCTTTCCATTGCGGCAGGAGCGAAAGTGAAGCTGCGCCCGCTAAGCTCAGCTCCGATTAAACTGCCTCTAGCAAAACACAGATTTGAAACATTTGAAACAATGTAACAATCATAGAATCCTCCGGAGCTGAAGGAAAGAGCAGCTCTGGCCTAACCAGTAAAAGTAACAATTGTTTCATTATAGATGCTGCGAGGTGAAGCAAAGAGGAGGCTTCAGTTAGTTAGAAGGCCGCCTTAAAAGAACAGTGTATCAATTATAGAAGATAACCCCAGGCCTTCAAGGAACAGTATCAATTATAGGAGAAAAAACTCCAGAACCTGCGTCCAGCCAGCCTTGCTGGGACGTTGGGTCAATGGGAGCTGTGGGCAGCCTTAAAGCCCCTCACCCAGGCTGGTCAGGCACGCCAGCAGGTGGGCATCCCCCGAGGGGTCCCAGACT
>PVJC01043922.1:0-14320 GCA_004026665.1 Murina feae
AAAAAAAAAAAAAAAAAACAAATTCTGGACCCATAAATCTCTGAGCCTAATGCAATGGTTGCTTAATGGCGCTATGTTTGAGGGGAATTTGTAGCTCAGCTATAGACAACCAGCTGCAGGAACAACTGCTACTCAACTCCCACCCAATGAAAAGGGCACCTAGATTAGCTAAATATTCTGATTTGTTTTTTCAAAAGAACTGGAAAAGTCCAGATATCTTTTTCTGACTTTAAAATGTTAGTAACTTTTTAAAAAATATATTTTATTGATTTTTTTACAGAGAGGAAGGGATAGTGATAGAGAGTTAGAAACATCAATGAGAGAGAAGCACTGATCAGCTGCCTCCCTACTGGGGATGTACCTGCAACCAAGGTACATGCCCTTGACTGGAATTGAACCAACCTGGGACCCTTGAGTCTGCAGGCCGATGCTCTATCCACTGAGCCAAACCGGTTAGGGCATTAATAACTTTTTTTTAATTTCTAAAATACAGTTCAGGGAAACCAAATCCCATCTGCACTTCCCAATTGGCCTGTGACTCAGTGATTTCCACATCTATTTGGGGTAATGAACAAGTTCTAGAAATGTAGAGTGCTGATGATTGCACAACATTGCAACGTACTGAAAGCCACTGCAGTGTGCATTTAAAATAAAAATATATATATTTAAAACCATCAAATCCAAATCTGATCATTCTACTTCCAATTTATAGGAAAAGCACATTGAGTAACACATTGAATGACACCCCTGGGATACAATTTAAACTCACAATTTAAGAAATTCAGCAAACAATCAACCTGGTTTCTTCAACAACAATTCAAGGAGGGGAAAGGATAGATGAAGGGGAAACCTATAAATAAAAAGACTTAAAAGGTAGTTCCATATTAAATCCTCATTTGCATAATTGAGGTAATTTGAGCACTGGGTATTTGATGATATTAATGAAGCACTGGTAATTTATTTTGACAAGATAACAATCTTACAAGTATGTTTTACGGAGTCTTCACCTTTTAGCAAAACATACTGAAATGCAGGTAAACTGATGATATCTAGGATTTGCTTAAAAACAGCTGGGGAGGAAGAGATGCAATGGAGTAAGTGAATGGTAGGTAGTCTTCACAAAAGTGTTGTCCATGAGTTGTAATTGGTGAAGTTCATGTCTGTGATGAGTTCATGAGGTTCACTATGCTATTAGTCTCTCTGATTTTCAATAAGTTGGAAATCTTCCCTAATAAAAAGTTGGTGGGAAATAGACTTTGTTGGGATAAAACTAATGAGAAAATATTTTAACAGTTATAAATATAAATCTTTTTTTAATATATTTTATTGTTTTTTTACAGAGAGGAAGGGAGAGGGATAGAGAGTTAGAGACAATGATGAGAGAGAAACATCGATCAGCTGCCTCCTGCACACTTCCCACTGGGGTGTGCCCGCAAGCAAGGTACATGACCTTGACCGGAACCGAACCTGGGACCTTTCAGTCCACAGGCTGATGGTCTATCTACTGAGCCAAACTGGTCAGGGCTAAATATAAATCTTATGCTTGATCTCAGAATGGGGAAGAGAGACTAGGTCAAGAATGTATGTGCAAAGTGTCTGTGGATTTAGTTGGTGAGGCATCTGCTCTAAAAGTTAATCCTACCTTAGGCTGAGATCCCAACAGGATCCTCTGACTTAGTCTGGTAAGGTTTGTCTAGTGTAGTGTGCTCAATTCTGGACCCCAGAGCTTAGAGGGACATTGTCAAAGTATGTGCTAGTTATTGCCAAGTTCAGTCTGGAGAAGAGAAAACTCAGTGAAGGATTGGTGGACATTCCAGAGAAGCACCTTTTGGCTAAATATAGGGATTTTCCTCACATCAGAAAGTAGCATGGGGCATCACAGTGTTGTTCAACATTTTCTACTTCGATGTCCAAAGTGGGAGGATAAATCTCTCCCCGTGGTGGCAGCATAGACTAGAAATGCCTCAGAAATGTGTCTAGTCCTTAGAAGCCATGTGAATTTCCATGCTGTGCAATGATACCTTGCACTGGCAAAGATGACGATCTAGATGCGTGCACTCATCATCTGGTTTGCTCTGGTGCCAACACACTATCCCATATGGGGGTATAAGCAGAGCCTTACCCCAGGGTGAAACTCACAGAGGTGTGGACAGAGCTCCAGCCCCTTCTTAGCTCTGTGCCCTTAAGCAGGTGATTTAACCTATATGCATCTCCATTTTATTAATCTATAAAATGGGATTATTTATACTTTACTGGGTTTAACGCATGGATGAAAGATACTGTACATAACAATTATCAATTACAACTATCATTTCTTGTGCATTTGCCATGAATCCTGTAGAGCCAGTTCTGCTATAATGATTAATTTGAAAACAGGAATTTGTTCCAGCACCACTGATATATTAGTGAATAATTTGAGCATAACGCAAATTTCGTGTTTGCTTATGTGAGATTCCAACTATGAAAAAGACTAGGTGCGCCCAGCTAAACCAAGCTAAACAAAACACACTGCAAACGTCGTCTACCAGCTCCCCCGGTGGGAAATGGGTGTGGTGTGTGTGAGCCACACCCAAGTGCATGTGGTGTAACCACTTTCCACCTGATTCCAAAGAGCCCTCCTCCCTGCTGCTCAATCACTCCCAAGCCACAGTCCTTATGACACCCACTTACACAAGTAAACTTAAGGTCTCTCCTAGGATAAAGTGCCAAATTTACTGCAGAATTTATGTGATTCTTAACCATTTAACGTGCAAAACTGTGCTATCATTTTGTTAGGTTCTTATTATAAACTAGGGCCTAGTGCACAAAAATTTGTGCACACGGGGGGGGGGGGGAATCCCTCAGCCCAGCCTGTGCCCTCTTGCAGTTTGGGACCCCTCGGGGGATGTCCACCTGCTGGTGTGCCTGGCCAGCCTGGGTGAGGGGCTGAGGGCCGTTTTCAGGCTGCCCACAGCCCCTTCAGGGTTCAGGTCCCTACTGGGATGCCTGGGTGAGGAGCTGAGAGCCACAGCTCCCATTGACCCAAGGTCCCAGTGAGGCTGGCTGGAAGCAGGTTTCTGGAGTTTATTTATCTTCTATAATTGAAACACTGTTGCCTTGAGTGGAGGCCACAGCCTTCCTAGGCAGGCAATGAAGCCTCCTTTTGCTTCAGCTCCGTGGCTTCTATAATTGAAAGTTTGTTGCTTTGAGCCGGCCGAGGCAGGCAGTTTCCTCCAAACAGAAGCCTCCTATTTGCTCTAGCTCCGTGGCTGCCGGCCGCCATCTTGACTGGGTTAATTTGCATGCTGTTGCTCTGATTGGCTGGTGGGCATGGCTTGGGTGTCGTGGCATGATGGTTAATTTGCATATTACTTTTTTATTAGATTAGCTAAGGACTCTAATCCCATTTTTCCCCTGAGCCTTGTGGTGTTGAATGTGTGATTTTTGTATAGCGCAGTGATTTTTAGGAGCACATATGTCATGTTGTAGCAGATCTTGCTGTACAGACAATTTACATGCTTTCAATTTCCAATAGCACAATGCAATGGATGCCATGATTGCCCTCACTTCGTGGGTACTCAGTACATAGCAGCTGCTGTGTTACTAATAGTAAGAATTAAGCAAGTTCAGATTTTTAGAAAGGACTCTTGTCAGTTCTGATGGCACTTCCCTTATTTTTGGTCAGGCAGTTGAATGAGCAATGATAGATCTTTGTTTGGATGGTGTGGACCCTTCCATTTCTCATAGTCTCCAATCCTGGAATCCTTGGGCCAGGGAGACACAATGAGAGACCTCAGTGAGCCAGCGTCCTGGCTGCCATTCACTTGCCCAACGGGTCAGACAGGCCCACGAGAGATGCCTTCTTACTCCACCCTGCCCTCTGTGACTCAGTGTCTTCACTAACAGATCAACTGATCAATTTTTAAGAGATGCTTGTTTTGGCTCAGCCAAATACTTTCCGTAAGATCTGCATGATCACCATGGCCCAGATGTCTGGAACATATGTCACTTCCTGCCCTGGGTTCTTTGAGAAACAAATGTCCAGAATGAGTCATGGGAAGATTCAGGCAGTGGACTAGGCTTGAATGTCATGCTCCCAGCCCCCTGTCATGCTCAGTGTCTATTTCTACAGGCCTCCCTGCTGGACAGCTTTGTTGGGAGTCAGTGATCCCTTGAAATCAAAAGCTAAGAAGTTCATTTCTTCATTAATCAACACGTTTGATTGACAGCCTCCTATGTGCTAGGTGCCATGCAGGGTGCCGAGAATACAGCTGGAGGCAGCGTAAACACAGACACCACCATCCGCCCACATGGTGTGTACAGTCTAGTGAATTCATAGAAATAATATCACACAAGTCTAGACACGTTTGCAGGCATATTACATTGTGAGGAAAATGCCCACAATTCTTCTCTTCACTCAGGTTTCTAGGGCGGAAAAAAGAGGGGGGAGGGACAGGTTAAATCCCAGAATTATCACTTTCTAGATTTATCACCTTGAATAACTTGGCTGCCCTCGTTGGGCCTCAATTTTCTCATCTGTACGTGGGGACCAGCCCTATACTAAAGTGATGCTCTGCAGGTGACAAACTAGAAGGCCTGTAAAGCATCTGGCACAGTGGGGCGTGATATTAGAAACATGTTCGATGTCTCACCTTTCAACTTAGTCAGCTGTCACCTTCTGGGTAGCAAGCCCTTAGCACAGGGGCCCCGAGCCAGGGTTTTCTGAATGCTCACCCATTAAGGGGCACTCCAGGTATACCTAGGAGCCTCACTCTATCTGGGTCAGGTCCTTGTGGACTGGGATTCAGAACATTGAGAAACCTTGGGTTGAGTCTAGAAGAGACCATTTGCCAAAAGGTCTTAGTATAAGGCAGCCTCACACTCTGCAGCCCCCCAGCTTGCTGTTTCTCTCTCTCTCTCTCTCTCTCTCTCTCTCTCTCTCTCTCTCTCTCTCTCTCTTCCTCTCCCTTCCTCTCTGAGGCCCTGGATGCAGAAACCCCACCAGTTGCTTAGATCGAGAAAGAAGCAATCGAAACCGCAGGCCCTTCCCCACCCACCTCTGCATCTGCTCCTCTGAAATTGAGTTTTCTCCATCCTTCTTCAGTGGTAGTTTTTAATCCATTAATCCACTTTTTTACTGTATGACACAAAACATTTAGTTGCTGGCTCATTTTTCACCAGGGGCTAAGGAGAGAATGATTCTAATATTAATCAAATTCACAACGGTGGGGGTTTTTTTTTACATTATAAAAGGTAATAATATCTTACTTTCTCTGCACTGTCGGGAAATGAGCAGCAAGGCACCAACTGTGTTACTCAAATGCCATGACTTAGATTTGAGTGTAGGCAAATTAATATGCAAGTGAATTCCAAGATGTAGTATTGCTCATATAGCGGCCAACTGACATTCCTGAGGACTTAACTGCATTAAAACATATTGTGTTTATTCTAGCTGGTTTGGTTCAGTGAATACAGCATCAGCCTGTGGACTGAAGGGTCCCAGGTTTGATTCTGGTCAAGGGCACATGCCTGGGTTGCGAACTAGGTCCCTGGTGGGGGGGCATGCAGGAGGCAGCCAATCAATGACTCTCATCATTGACGTTTCTGTCTCTCTCCCTCTCCCTTCCTCTCTGAAAGCAATAAAAATATATTTTTAAAAAACATATTGTGTGTACTCTGTGCTAGAAACTTCAACTACATTATCTCTAACCATTCATAACCTTTAGAAATAAGAATTATTCTCAGCTTACAAGTAAGGAAACTGAGGCCCAGAGGTTGAGGTCAAAGAATGCTTACTGGCCCCGTTCTTGGGATGGCCCTTTCTGGCTTGACGAGATCCCCCTGTAATTTTTCCCAGAGCACCCAAATACATTAATGTGATTACACTCATCAAAACTGCACCTGACAATCCATTTCAGTAAGTCCCCACAAGTTAGGATGCTGCTCTTCTTATTCACTCAGTCAACAACCATGTGTGTCTCCTGGGTGCCAGGCTCCAGTCAAGCCACTGGACATTCAGTCGGGACCCTGATGGTATCAGGGCTTCAGGAACTTAGAGTCAGGCACACAGCCCTGCGCTCCCAGCTCAGGGCCTGGCACACAGCAGCAGGCATCCCATGAACCTGCCTGAAAGCCAGTTCCCTGCTCCCATGTCCTCTGGGCTCATGCCTCTGCCTCTCCGTGTGTGGTTCACAAGGTCCTTCAGGATCTGGCTACTTCCTCCTACTCTGTTCTCACCATCTCAACTGCCCCCTTTACAACTGGTTCGTGCCAAACCAAACAAAGCTTAATCAAACAAGGCTCTCGCGGCCCTTCCTGCCTTGCTTTGAACGCACTATTTCCTCCACTTGGATTGCAAGCCCCATCTGATTTGCAGCTCCACCCTAAGCCACCTCCTTCCAGAAGCCCTCCTCAATCCTCCATTGCACACCAAGCTCCCTGCACTGTGCCATCCCCAAGCATCTGGCTTACATCTATATTAAGCATGCATCACACTGTGGTGCTATTATTTCCCAGCTGCCTTTGCAACTAGGCTGTGAGCTCTTTGAGGATAGATAGATTCTGCCTGCCGCTCACCTTTGCATCGTTTGTACCTGTTCAGAAGCTTCCAACAGCAAGTAATAGCCAATGCAACTAACGGGCTGGAATAAGAGACATTAATTATCTTACAAAATAAGAAGACTTTGGGTACAGAGACCCCTGGACTGCTCCATACAAAACTTCAATGGACCCTTCAAGGTGCTAGCACTTCCCATAGTCCCACTCTTTCCTCCCCATTAGCCAAGCAATTAAAAGATGGTGACCACAATCACAGGCATGTGGACACAGCAGTGTCAGCAAAGGGAAATGTGCAGAATGGAAACCATCCCTCTCTGATGTCTCTTTCTAAATTAAAAAAAAAGAAACAACTTTCTCAGTCATCCAGGCTGATAGATTTCCCCTCATACCTTGTGGGCCAGCCATGTGGCACATGTCCTTACCTCAACCAATCCCCGGCAAGGAGAAGGATGCCATGTTGACGACAGATAGTGCTTCTTTCTCTTCTTCTGAAAGAGACATCTTCAGAGTAAGGTGAACAAAGTCAGGTTCTGTTTGCAGAGAAGAAGGGGTTGACATGCCAGGAAACCTAACCCTTGTGGCTTTTTACTAGAGACTCACTATGCTCCCAAGTAACACAGGTTCACTGCCAGCAGCGGAACTCTTGCTCATGTGGACCTAAGTCTAAACTGGCTGGAGAACTGAAAGAAGTTACTAGGTCACCTGAGGTTGGTTTCCACTATGCAGACCCAACTCCCTCCAGGTCCTTCTGCTCACTCTGGATTGGTGCTGGGAGTTTATTTGGTCAATCAACAGAAATGTGCTAAATTATGTCATGTGCCAGGTCATGAACCAGATGCTGGGGACACAGGAAATAAGCCACAGACCCCATCCTCAAATCGCTCAGTCTACTGCGCAGTCTCATTTATTGGTTTTTTTCTCCTCCAAAATATGAGATAGGCAGGGAAAATATTTCCCTTGCACAGAATGAGAAATCAAAGTACATATTGGCGATGTGATATTCTGCCAGCGCCAAAGCTCTTCTCACCCCTAGCTGGTTTGACTCAGTGGATAGAACGTCAGCCCACTGACTGAAGGGGCGAGGGTTCCATTCCAGTCAAGGTCATGTACCTTGGTTGCAGGCTAGATTCCCAGCCCTGGTGGGAGGCAATCAGTTAATGTGTCTCTCTCACATAGATGTTTCTTTCTCTGTCTCTCCCACTTCCTTCCACTCTCTCAAAAAAAAAAAAATGAAAAATATCTTTGAGTGAAGATTAATAAAACAAACAAAGAAAAAAGCTCTCCTCAGACAGAAATGGTCAGAAATGCAACCAGCCAACTACAGGTCAATATCAATTCTAATCAACTTACAGCCAATGAACCTCTCTGAAATCTACTCCAGGGGATAATGTAGGAAAAGAAGCATCTCATCCTATGAAATGTTCCTGGGAAGAAAAGGGGTCCAAGGTTAAATAGTTTTTTGAAATGCAGCCTGCTAACCCTGACTCCCCCTGAAAATTCAAAATTTACTTTAATGCGCTGAGGGCTCTGAGAAGTCCTACAGTAAATAAGCTAGTTTCTGTCAATAAGGTCAACATTTTACTTTCTCATCGCCTCACCCCCTCCTGGCATCATCTATTCATTAAATAGTCTTTGAGCATCTACTATGGGACATGCTCTACATACCTTTGAGCAAAACAGATGTACCTTCATGGACTTTATAAAGTAATGGAACAAAATTCCACATCACCAAGAACAATGCTTACTGGAGTAGTGAGTATTAATAGGAAACTTAAGGAAGTTGACATTAAGGTGTCAGAAAGCAAGGTAGGCAAATTTACCATTGGATTACATGATAGTTAACAAGATCATGTGTTCCTTTGAGGGTAGTTACACCTCTGAAGGGTCTGGAGAAGAGATTTCTCCTAGTATTTCAAAGAGGTGTCACCTATAGATGTACAAGAAGAGTAGAAAGGGTTTGCTTAGGGCAAAGAGAAGCCTCTTATAGGCCTGGAATTGACTACCCTGTCCAGTTAGAAATTTACGATCAGATCACTCTATCACTGAACTTGTCAGATTAATTCTATAGCCCCTATTTCATCCACACCCATTCCCCTGCTCCTCTAAAACACTCTCCATACTGTTGCTATTGGCCTTTAAAAATAAACCAGGTGTGCATCTATGCATTCATATAAGCAGTGTCTCCTGCTTTTAAAAGGTGGGGGAGTTTAGATGTTATCTGGCTCAGTGTTTTTCAAGCTTGTTTAATCATAAGAATCACCTTAGGGCACTCACTTGTTAAAAATGCAGGTTCCTGGGCCTCACCCTCAGCCTACTCACTAGGAATCTCCTAGGGAGGGGCCTGGGAATTGCTTTTTACTAAATGCCTCACATGGTTGTTATGATTAGGCAAGTGTAGAAAACACTGAGATAGACTAGTTAGAATGAGGTTCAGCTGTGTTGGCTGCAGGTCCACAGTTTTAGCATAAAGGAACTTAAATAATATAGAAGTTTAATTGTCTCACACATGGGAAGTCTGAAGATAGGCCGTTCCAACTTTGGGTTAGCAGCACGGCCGTGTCAGGACATTGGTTCGGCATCTTTGCAGTTCCCTCCGTCTTTCCCTCATAGTTACAGAACAGCTGCCACAGGTCCATGTCACATCCTTACATAACCATATCCCAGGGAGGGAAAAGCGGGAGTGGGGAGTGAGCAAAAGAACCCTTTCTTGCTTGTGCCATTATCTTCTTTTATCCCTGATTGAGATTTCCTCACCCTCAGAAGCCCATAGCAGGGTAGTCGTCAGAGCTGAGTCACACGCTCACCTCTAGTCTAGACCAACCACTGGCAAAGAGAAAGGGCATTGCCATGATTGCATTACATAAGTTGCCCCCTACAGCTTGGCACACCGCCACCCTAATACATTCAGCGTTCCGCTAGGAAGGAAGAAGGGGAAGTGTCTGTTGAGAGCCCTGGAAATCATCAGTGCTGTTGACCAAATATTTCCTGTTCTCCACCCCTTCCAGATACATGTGGGATTTCCCTTCCCACTTCTATCCAGGGACATGTGGGTGAGAGTCACCTGTATAGCTTTATGAGCCAATGCAAGGTTTACTATATTCCCTCTTCCTGCCTGGAAATGCATGGGAACCAAATTCTTGGTGCTTCTGTCAGCTGGGTCCCTGAGTGACGCTCTGAGCTTCCCCTGCATCCCCCAGAGGACAGGTAGCATGAGTAAGAAACAAACCTGCATGGGGAGAAACCACAAATACTTAGGGGTTATTTGTTACTGACACACAGGTCAGCCTTCCCAGCTGGGAAGAGGACCTACAGGCTACTCAGGCTGGCAAGTGCAGCCTGGAAACACCTGCTGGGGAGACTGTGCAGAAGTACTTTCAGGAAAATGTCCTTTGCAGCAGCGGGTGTCACAGCTGGATGGTCTCCCAGGTGGTACCCATGGAGACCATGTTGCCATTTTTCCCTCTCTCCCTTGCCAATTCTCACAAAATCCAGGAGACAGTAATTCCTGCCACAGAAGTACTTTGCTAAGTGCTTATGAGGTGCTGAGCCCATGATATTCCTGCTCTTATTATCACTGTCATTTTTCAATAGAGAAATTGAGGCTTAAAAAGTGTAAGTAACTTGCTCTAGATTGTATGGATAGTGAGTGTTGAAGCTGCAACACTAAGTCAGTCCTTTTGACTCTAATCCTGCTTGTTCCCTATAAGGTCTGCATCCTGGGGCCAAGGAGAATTCCAGCTGTGAAATCTGAGGAGTTGTACAGGTGCCTCTTTCTCAGAGACCAGGTGAGTCCATGATCTGAACAGAGCCCATGAGGTCACGCAGTCCATCAGAAGGGCCCCAAATCACCAGCAAAAGGGACACATGGGAAAGAATTGGCCTCCTCCTGAGTGATTCTCATGTCCACACTATCCATCAGCAACTCTCAACTCCACCTTTATCCCTCATCAGCAGATATGATACCTTAGTAACAACAGCATCCATCAAGATCCGTTAGATGGCCCCACCTGGGCTGGCTCATGTCATAAGGAATATAGAAACTCGGGTTCTACAAAGGGTAAGAGGGGTGGAGTCTAGACAAACCAACACAGCAATACTCACAAGACAAAGACAACCCCTTAGTTGCTCTTCACCCTCTCTGCTCCTGTACCTTGTCAGATGCTTCTTTATCGTATGGGACCTTCTTCCCAACACCATCTCCTCTTGTCTACCCTCTTCACATCTGTCTCCTCCACTGGACAGAAAAAGTGTGAAGCTCAGGGAGTATGATTCATCTACACATCCCTTGAACCCAGCCCTGTGCCTAGTACATAATGCAGCCTCTATGAATATGAATACATAACTGAATACTATTGCCCAAGTGGGGCCTGGATCATTCCACAGTACATCACTGCCTCAAAATTCTTTGACTTTTGAACATCTCAACAACTCTTGTGAGTCAAGCTGGGCAGATTTCATTCCCCTTTTTATGGAGGAGAAACCAAAGCTCCAAGATTTCAAGTGATTTGGCCAAAATCACCAGTGAGCAAATGGTACAGGCTGTGTTAAGATTGTAGCAGGAGCTCAATAAATACTTGTTGGGGAGATAGGAAGAGAAGCAGAGAAGTGCAGAGAGAAAAGAAAGAAAAGCACTATAGATCTATCCCTAATTGAATGGTCTAACCATCTTCCCTTGATAATTTGGCAAGACCCACATTGAGGGGCTGAATCACTGACTGTTATGTGTATGTTTTTTTTTCTTTTCTTTTATCAATTATTGTTTTTATAGCCAGAGATAAGTGAACACATTTTCACATTGACGAATTATCAAACGGCAATTGTAGTAATGTCGTTAGACTGTAATAGAGATAGAATGCAATTTAGATATGCATATTCTCTTTCTAATCATCATTTATCCTCAGAGGTCACATTGAGTTTAATCTTCCTCAGTGGTCACACTTTTGGTTTCAGTCTCCCTATACTCACTCTGTTTCCAGTAAATTGTATTTGGCACATTATAGGAAAGGCTTATATTTGGAGAGTGGAAAGGTAAGGTGATTGTTCTTTGTTAAAGCAAGACAAGGAAGATTGGTTATAATGCTGGCTTTCCTCAGATACCCAGTCTTGTCCACACCTTCCCAAACACAGCCACTTGAATACACTGTTGTATACTTTTAAGACACTCCCAATGGTTCTGCAAACAAAGATGACTCTTTCCATGAAGGTTTCCAGCAGCCTTAGCAAGCGTGATGTTTGAATCCTGGAAATCATCTATTTTTTATGTGTAAATAAACAGTGGGAGGAAAGAAGATGGCATCCATACAATTTTAATGAGCGAAATTCCCATCAGTCATCGGAAGAAAACAAAAGGTAGCTTAATGGGCACAAAAAAGCTATTTTCCTAGTGATTTTTCTGCTCAGCCCTCCTGGGAAGAGGAGTGACTTCTAAATTAAAAAGGAAAAAGAAAATGATGCTCTGAGTGTATGTTTTCCTGTCATTTTGTTGTCTTTGATCTTGCATTTTCTAAGAAAGAACCATTTAACCTCCCGTGTCAAATTAATGTTGGAAATGCACGCTTTGTTTTAAGAGTCTTGTTGAGAACATAAAAATTCTGTAGAATCAGACCAAACCTGTATCTTCACATATGAACTTAAAAAGATTCTAACAATGGGTTACATTCAAGCAACCAATAATACTTCAAAGGTATCAGCTGGATTTAGGTATAGATCTGATTTTCCATAAACCATTAATGACTTATTTTTGTAACAGCAACTATTTTCCAAATAAAATTTACTTAACTAAATTTAACCAGTCATAATGTTTTAAAACCAGTTTACATGTGGACACTAACCAAGTGGATTGTCTCTTCACGAAAATGGCGGATTCTCCTCAGATTCCTCCTGAAGGGCGGTCAAAGTCCCCTTTGGTGGCATGAGCAGTCTATCAGAGATCTGTTTGAATTCCCTTTTCAAGTGAATGAAGTGTATTATGTTGCCAGGGATACTCCATCATCTATAATAAATATTCATCTGCATGTAGCATGCACTTGAGCTGCATGACTGATGAACTCCAGCTCCAGAAATGAATGGAAAACTCGCTAAGACAAATGTCACCTTTCAGTGCTGTTCTTACAGATAAATTGCACTTAGATTTAAACAAAGTCAGTAATTTCATGCTTTCTGACTAGTGCCTGATCTAGCTCAGACAGTTCCCACTCTCAGTGTCAGGGTGTTAATACCCACTTTGGTAGTTGGGCTTTGGCAAGCTCTTCTGGGGAACAGTCAACAATTTGCGCTCAGCGGTCTTGTTGTTGAAATACAATTATGCTAAATACACTTGCCCAGGTACTTATTCAATGTGGCCAGTTTAGAATTTGGGCAGCTTCATTAATGGTTGGTAGAAGTATCCAGAGGTATAACTCTTTTGGAAAGTAAATTGCCACCATGCCAGAAAATTGCGTTCACCCATTGACTCATGAATCCCCCATGTGGGGATTAACCCAAAATATTTGTAAGGTGATCATTTATCTTCCAGTCTTCTGGATTCTTTTACAGGGGAAAATCCCACACCCTAGAAAAGTCAGAATCCTTCCTACTCTCATGCCACCCCAAGTGGGAGAGGACTCAGCTGATGGGTGCATTTGGGAGAGGAAGCCCAACGGGAGTCTTCATACATATGTTGGAGTCCCTCTTTCCACGCTGCCTTCCGGGAGGCTTGTCTTGTTCTACATTGAGCAAGGGAAGATGTGAATCTCAATTCGGAGGGGAAAGAAAATATTAGCACATCGATAGAGCTGACATCTTTGTTCTTCAGCCATCTCACCCCAACCCTGCTCTCTCATTTGTACCAGGTTTTGTAAGAGACAGAGAAAGGTCTCATGTATTAGCCTTTAACAAGCATCAATAAGCTGAAACCCAAAGATGTCCACTGTGGATTTATTTCTTATTCAGCAATGGGAAATTTTTAGGAGCATAATTCACTCAAAGTAACATGCGAGTTTACAGGCAGCCACTACAAATAATGTAAAACAATGTGTGAAATTTATTTGACATAGTAAAGCCAAAAAATATAGGATCGCTAAAGTAATACTGGCGAAACATCAACAATTTTGTGTAATTTCACTGGGATTACAGTTTAAACTGTACTTGAAAACCTGACAGGAGAAAAAGGAGACGGGGGTGGGGGGTGGAATTCTTAAAGGGTCAGAGTTGAGATGTTAAGATGGCGGGGTTATGTGCGATTTTAGCATGCCTAGAAGACTCTCACCATCATTTCACTGTTGAACAACGATCTTATGTCTATACCATGCCTTCTTCGGGAGAATCCTTGTGTGCGGCTAATATCTCTTATTTCTGAGGCTCAAATATAAAATATGGAAATGAGGTCAGAAATTGGATGGGAGAAAAAATGGCGACGGTTTAGGCAGACGTATACAGTGCCTTGTCCCAGAGCAGATAGGGAAAGCAGCTGAAACGAGTAGCTTCCAGACCGAATTGGCAGTGGAGATCGAGCTGGGAGACAGCTTGCAGCTGGAGAAGAAAGAAGACTCCTGACAGAGGAGAGAAAAAACTATATAACCAGATTCCCAGAGAAGATAGATCATAGGGAGACAAAGAAACAGCCCACATATGAAAGAAAAACAGGCATCACCAGAAAGGGAAGTAAATGAAATGGAAGCAAGCAACTTGTCGGAGAAAGAATTCAGGGAAATGATCATAAGGTGGATGAAAAGAATGGAAGACAAATTTGACAGTATGTGTAAGAACCAAGAGGAAATGAAGAAGATCCAAGAGGAAATGAAGA
>PVJC01043923.1:0-14317 GCA_004026665.1 Murina feae
CAGCAGGCTGAGTGGGGCGACCAGGTCGACAGGGGGTTAGTGAGGGACAACCAAATGACTGAACAGCAGGCTGTGTGGGGAGACCAGGCTGGTGGGGGGGCTGTGAAGGGCAACCAGGCCAGCAGAGGGGGCAGTTGGGAGCAACCAGGCCAGTAGAGGGGACAGTTGAGGGTGACCAGGCCAGGAGGGGGGGCAGTAAGAGGCGACCACACCAGCCGGGGGGCAGTTAGGGGCGATCAGGCTGGCACACAGAGACAGTGAGGGGTGATCAGACCTGTAGGGGGGGTCAGTTAGGGGCGACCAGGAAGGGAGGCTGGTGAGTGATTAGAAGCCAGTGGTCCAGGATTGTGAGAGGGATGACTGATTGCCAGTTTAGGCCCAATCCCTGGGATGGGGACTAAACCGGCAGTTGGACATCCCCTGAGGGGTCCTGAATTGGAGAGGGTGCAGGCTGGGCTGAGGGGACCCCTCTCCCCGTGCATGAATTTGTGCACCAGGCCTCTAGTTCTGTATAAACGGAGTCACACAGTCTACGGCCTGGTGTCTGCTTATCTCACTGAGCATAATGTTTTCAAGGTTTATCCGTGTTGCAGCACAGATCGTGCTCCATTTCTTCTCATTGCCAAATGCTGCTCCACCGTGCAGCTCAAGCTCCTTTGGGAGCCGCCCCGAGGTGCCCTCCCCGTCGGGGCGTTCCCTGCAGAATACAGGAAATAGCTCTGTCTTGGATTCCATTATGTCAACTCCCAACTGTTTTACTCACAGAGAAATGACCATTCATATGTTTATAATGTCAGAATATAAACATGACCTCGTGTACTCGATGGAAAAAACGAGGGCTGGGCTGGCCGCGATCAGCTGGTGTCTGCCCCGCTCCCAAGCTGCTGGCTTCGGCTCCTTGCTAGCCGGGAGCGGGCCTCCCTGCTGGGCGGTGCGCGGTGGACCAGGCCAGCGAGCTCAGGCTCCCCGGGGGATTGCCGTGTGTAGCCAAGAGTCACAGCCATTTTGTGCCAGGGCTAGTGGAAAAGTGATATTGGAGGTGCTGGCGCTTAACAAAATTGGAGTTGGAAATCTTGAAATTGAGAGACTTTATGAGTTTATTAATTTTTCTCTGCAAATTGGCCAAAGATGATCGTTTGTTTGTTTTTCAAGGAGACGGCACCGTTGTTCTGTGGAGCAGCTGGGCAGACCTGCCTTAGGGTTGTGGCTGTCACTGATTGAACAGGGCCTCCTCCTAGCCTCTTGGAGCTTCGCTTTCTTTCCATATAAACTGAGGCCAGCGTGGGCTGTGGTGAAGGGCCGTGAGTGAGGGAGCCATGTGCACAGCCTGTGTCCCACACGCCGGCGGCCCCAGGCACAAGGCATCTCGAATGTTCGCATGTAGGGCCACCTTGCAGCCGGGTTGGAAAGTCGCTGGTCTGGAGGCCAGACGGGGAAGTCGCTGGCATGTGCAGGTGCAGAGGGGCCTTAGGAGGGAGGAGTCAGTGTCTGTGTTTAGATTTGATTGTTTGGGTCCCTGCTTGGGGGAGAGGGTTGTGGGAATGGTGGAGACGGGGCTGGGATGGGCAATAGATTTCCCCCCCTTTTTGTTTTTTGAATCACGTGAACATATGAACTTTTCAAAGAATGGAATGAAGAAAATCGGCATAGGCGAACAGGGTGGTGTTATACATGTGACTCTAGGAGCCTCCTCCTCCTCCTTATTCCTCCCCCTCCCCCTCCCCCTCCCCCTTCTTTTCCTCCCCCTTCTCCTCCTCCTCCTCTTCCTCCTCCTCCTTCTTCTCCCCCTGTTGCCCTCCTTCCTTCATCTAACTCTGACACTTTCGTGTAAATTTCTCTGGCAAGTTTCTATTCCCTGACTTGAGCCTTGAGTACACTGTGTTTCACAACCCAATACAGTTAACAGCGGTTCTCAACCTGTCGGTTCCGACCCTTTTGGTGATTGAACGACCCTTTCACAGGGGTCACCTAAGACCAACCTGCATATCAGATATTTACATTTTGATTCATAACAGTAGCAACATTACAGTTATGAAGTAGCAATGAAAATAATTTTCTGGTTGGGTCACCACATGAGGAACTGTAGTTAAAGGGTCAGAAGGTTGAGAACCACTGGTTAATAATGTTGATCTTAGGTGGTTATTTTGTGCATTTGGAATTTCAAAGTTGTAACAAATACCTTTTATTGCATACTGCATGAGAATTGCCTATCCTGTCTTTTTTGAAAAATTTCTCTTGCCCCCTTTCCCCTGGGTCTTGGATGATTTTTGGAAGCGGCAGTTACATTGGGACAGGTGAGTATGTGAGTGAAGCTGTGAGGATGTGGGATTTGGGGATGGGGGAGCTATGGCCCAGGATGACCGGCAGACCTTGCTTGTAGGTCAAGGACCAGGCTGGGGTCATGTCCAGCTGCCTGCCGGGCGTCCATCTCCAGGATGGGACCTGGCATTCGGAAACCAGCTCAGAGCTGGTCTGGCTGCAGTGCTCGTGTTCACACCCTCCCTTCCATTTTTCTTCTCTCCCGAAATACCCTTGGTGCACACCGGCCTCCTTCTAAGAGAAAATGGACATTTCTTTTTGTTTTAAAATATTTTTATTGGTTTCAGAGGGGAAGGGAAAGGGAGAAGAGGGATGGAAACATCAGTGATGGGAGAGAATCATTGATCAGCTGCCTCCTGCACACCCCACACTGGGGATCGAGACCACAACCTGGGCATGCGCCCTGACTGGGAATTAACTGTGACTTGGTTCATAGGTCGATGCTCAGTCACTGACCCACCATGGCCAGGCTGAAGTGGACATTTTTAAAGAGGGGGTGATGCTGTCCTAATAGTAGGACCTTATGAAGCATACTCATTGTACTCATTTGTGAAGTTTAATGTACTTCATGTGACCAGTCAACCAGTAGATGCAGCCAAAGCAGCAAAAAACTTAGTAAAGATGAACTGTTTGGTATCATGGCGACCAAATTGCTGCTTGATCGAGTTTTTCTTTGCAGCCAGCTGTGCTCGTCTCCCGCTGACACCACTCGGTCCTCGGTTGGTGCTGCACAGATGTGCGTGGAAATGACTGTGGGTGGCCTCGGAAATGCTCAGGCCCACAGGGGCCCGGGGTGTTGTTTCTGTTACGCAAGGACCCATGGAAGCATTCTTGCCATATGCGAATGACACCACACAGGCAGACTGCTTTGTGTCCCAGTCCCTTCTCTCCACCTCTAACTGTACGTTCATAAACCCAGACTTTTGGGATTTTGCACGAATGGGATTATACTGTCATTTTTTCCCCCCTGTGACTTGCCACTTGCTCTTAACAATATGCCTAAGTGCCTTTCCCACCATCAGAGTACACAGCTGCAGCACGTGACTACAGCTAACAGTGCGATAGTGTATATTTGAAAGATTCTAAGCAAGTAGATTTTAAAGTTCTCGCCACAAGAAAAACATTTTTGTTCCTCTGTGGTGATGGATGTTAATTAACTTATTGGGGTGATCGTTTTGCAATATGTGCATATATCAAATCATGTTGTACACCTGAAGCTAATACAGTGCTATAGGTCAGTTTTAAAAAAGAAAAAAAGAACACACAGGTCTAGCACTGTTCTTTTTAAAATTGTATTTTTATTGAGGTGAAATTCACATAATTGCTCATTTTAGCATGAACAATTCCGTGACATTTAATACAGTCACAATGTTTTGCCACCCCCCCCTCTGTCTAGTTCCAAAAGGAAGCCCTGTGCCCGTCAGTAGTCACCCCCGCCCCAGCCCCTGGCACCCAGCAGTCTGCCCCTGTCTCTGCGCATTTGCCTGTTCGGGATATTTCTATCAGTGGAGTCCCGAGATGTGTGGCCTTTGGTGTCGGGCTTCTTTCGCTCAGCATCATGTTTTTGAGGTTCACCCGTGCCGTAGGCATCTCGTGCTTTGCTTCTGCTTTTGGTTTAATGCAGGGGACACACTGTCTTGCGATCATAACCGAGGGCAGCTGTGCGAACTTTGCCCATGCGAGCAGCCGGCACCCTTTAAGAAAAATGCACTGAAGATCAAAGACTAGAGATCAGCTTCATCTAGCTTCTAGTTTATTGCTTTGAGACAGGGAGAAGTGTAAAATATTTCACATTTTTTCTAAAGTTGGGGACAGGAAGCCAAAAATCTAATATGTGGTAAGACCTTAATAATCTAGATGCTACCTCAGCGCCTGGTGCCATGGAGCATAACTAACCATTAAGATCACCCAGCCCCTTTTCTCCATGAGATGAGAGGGCAGCCCAGAAACGAAAGACCCATGTGGAATAGGAACCCAGCGCTGGGGTGGGCCGGCCTGAAGGCAGGGCGGGCCAGTCAGCGCCGACCCCCTGCACCGTGCCACCGCGTGTCCCTGAATTTCTTCGTGGCTAGATTTTCTTACATGTACGAGAATGACAATGCTTATTATCAGTTGACGAACCACTAACCAATATTTATTTTATTTATTTAAGCATATTTTTATAAATTTCAGGGAGGAAGGGAGAGAGGGAGAGAGAGAGACATCAGTGATGAAAGAGAGTCATTGATCGGCTGCCTCCTGCACACCCCATTGGGGATGGAGCCCACAACCTGCCATAACCTGGGCATGTGCCCTGGCCGGGAATCAGACTGTGACCTCGTGGTTCACAGGTCGACATTCAACCTCTGAGCCATGAGCCATGCCGGCAGGCCGAATCAATGTTTATTGAGTGGAAACTCTTCCCAAATGTGATGTCTGGCCCTGGGGGAATCTTAGCACAGTGTTTTTCAAATAGCAGCCTGTGGGCTGAATCCAGTCCACATCTGTTTATGTACAGCCTGCAAGATAACAGTGGGTTTTCCCTTTTGAAATGGTTGAATAAGAATGAAAAGAGTAGTATTTTGTGAAAGTTGTGTAAACTCCAGTTTCAGTGTCGGTAAATAAAGTTTTATTGGAGCGCAGCCATGCTCCCGCGTATTGTCTGGGGCTGCTTCTGGGCTGAAAATATTTACTATCTGGCCCTTTACACAGAACAGCTGACCCCCAGCCCAGCCGGCGTGGCTCAGTGGTTGAGCATCAACCTATGAACTAGGAGGTCACGATTTGATTCCCAGTCAGGGCACCTGCCTGGGTTTCAGGCTTGATCCCCAGTGGGGACGTGCAGAAGGCCAGTGACCAGTGATTCTTTCTCATCGTTGATGTTTCTGTCTCTCTCTCCCTTTCCCTTCCTCTCTGAAATCAATAAAAATATATTAAAAACAAAACAAAACAGCTGACCCCCGATCTTAGGAGAACATGGGGTCTAATCACAGTAACCGTTGGCCAGTGGAGGGGGGGGTGGATGAGGTGAGGGGTGCAGGATAGACGATCCTAGAGGAAAGTCTAACCAACTAGAGAGAAGGGGCTCAGAACAGAGGGGTCTTTTTAGTCAAAGAACCCACCGTAGAACTTGTCTTCCATCTCCTTGCAAAAAAAGGATGTTGTATCTGTCATAAGACAACCAGGGGGAGTTTGATCACGTAAACAATAGGCAAATGAAGACTACTCTATAGAACAAGGCGGGAAAACGACCACTCTGGGAAAGATTTGCATGAAAATACAGTGCGTTCTGGGGATCTAATTGTGGTTATTGGCGATGTATTGTATACTTGAAAGTTGTTAAGAGAGTAGATCTTAAATGTTCTACAGCAGAAAAAGAAACATAATTATGTGATGTGATGCAGATGTTAGCTAACTACAGCGGTAACCCTGTTGCAACAAATACGTGTGCCAAGTCAACACATTCTAGCCCTTAAACTCACACCCTGGTAGACATTGTATAATTGCATGTGGATAAAGCTGAAAAAAAAGTCCTTACGCAGTTAAAAAGCGAATGCTTAATGCTGCCCAGAGTTTCCGCTGCTGGGGGGATTGGGGCATAGGAAGTCCAGGGAACAGGGAGTGTGTGCGGGCTGCGTGCCGTTCCCGTTGTTAGGAGTCGAGCTGTGCACCTTTAGGGGATGTCCTTGGAGAAGGTTGCGGTGGGCTTTTGGAATGCCCAGATAATCTTGCCAATGTTAGTGTTTAGAAGCTGATGTGTGTTTTTTATTATTTCAAGAAAAAGCAGCGGGTAGTTGCTTTCTAATAGTGGGTGGCCGGGATCTACGATGGCACGCTCCAGGGCACGGCAGCCGGCTCTGCGAGCTTTTGCGCACTGTGCCTTCTCGAATGGTCTTTATTTCTTCACACCGTGACTTCTCTGCCGAGGCTCCGCCACACCGTTTTGCAGGCTTCACAAGGCATCTCAGATAGACCCTGCGGTGCTCCACGCGGCTCAGCTCAACCAAAATTGTGGTCTCGGTAATCTCACTCTTAAAAGCCAAGATGCCAGAAATCAAACCCTCCCCCTCCAATATCATAACCCTCCAAAATGTCACCATGCAGATGGCATATTGACAAAAATGTCAAGGATTACCAAAAATAGCTTCTTGAGTTCACATGTGCGCAGCGGAGAAGAACAGAGCAGCATTTGCATTTTAAGTGCCACCGTGGTGGCCAGAACCAATAATTCCTGTTGGAGCAACTCCTCACCCTCGGCTCTATCTCGGGGCTTTAGCCACAGTTTTAATTTTTAAATAAGAACTCGTGTACTTATCATGCTTTTAAAATTGTTAATAGAATTCTTTCTCTTCTGCCATTCATCACCCAACTTCTTTAAAAATAGGACTCACGATACAGTTTTATATAAACATGTAACAAATAAAATACTTGTTTTTCCTGAGTCATTGTCAACAACTCAGTTTTAAATCGAGTGCCAGCTCAGTAAATATTTGGAGTCCGAAGTCCGCATTTCCCTCAGATGGGCTAATTTTTATCTTGTTATGTAAAGTAGAGAGACATCACTGGCTTTTCATCTTTCGGGTGGTTAGCGGCCACTCTTCCATTGCGTGGAGTGGATGTCATCCCTTTTTGCACCATTGACAATAGTCCCCGGCTTGTCACTTTGGGGGCAGATACTCCTCTTCTCACTTGGGGAGTTATAAAACCTGGCGGATCCATCCCACCCAGGTGGCGGGGTAGGAGCAAGAGCCAGACCTGGATTGCACAGGAGGTGGTCAGTGTCGGCGGACAGACATCGATTGTGTAAGAGAAGCAACGCGACACCTGTCTCGCCTCTCTCCCGGGGTTACCGATGCTTCAGTGGCCGCCCCTCTCCCCCGGAGGGAAGGAAGGTGCCCGGCATGCTCCAAAGTGCTAAAGGGAAACTGGGAAATTCTCCGTGAAGCAAACCAATGACATAATGGCACCACTAGCATAGGGGTTCCTGGAATTGGTTTGGGGCCGCAGTTGGCTGGGAATGTTTGCCGAGCTGCGAGGTGTTAAGAAGTGGTTGGGTTTTTTTCCTCCCCCAAAAGGCAGTCCTACATTGCAGTTCTCGTTCTGGTAGTAATAAATGGGCTTCGAAGAAACTGAAGTTCTTTTTCCATCCCGTGAACATAAAGGGGAGGCGGCAGGGCGGCCTGTAGACCACCGTTCTTTTGAATTGGGTCCCGCGTTTATTGGAAAGACAGGATTAAAGTCAGCTCTCCACACGCCAGAGAAGGAAGGTGCTGGGAGTATCAGCTCGAGGGCAGTTCGTTCCTAAGGGAGCAGATGGATGCCATGCGCAGGGGCCGCCGTGATGACCACCTGCGCCGCAGTGGACCTGTTCAAGGGAGCTCTCGTCATCTCTGGTCAATCTCAGTAAAGCCGGATTTCTGAAACCCCCACAGTGAACGCACTTGGAATAGCAGAGGCTCGAAGCCACTGGCATCGTTTCTGTTTCTAGGTCGGTCTCGCTCGAAGATTCCCTCAAGAGTCACAGACGAAACGTTGGCCGTTAGCAGTCAAGTGGCGGGGCCTTCCTGCCGGATGGCATCTCTAGCCACAGGTTGTCAGCCAGCTCCGAGTCTGCGCATTCTCTCTTGTTGAGCTGGCCTTGGCCGCAGCTTCGCCTGCCCCTTTGGTCCTTGTTGCTTCTCATAAGCGTCTATCACAGTTGCCCTTCCTGGGTGTTTGTAAGGAACACAGCACAGCGCGGTGATGTCGAGACACTTCTCTGGTGGTTTTGTGCTCAATCGTACAGACAAAACTACGGGTCCTTCCCTCATTCTGCGGGCAGGATTGTGAATTGCCATAACGTCCTGCTGAGGTTGCTCCTGAGAGCCTCCCCGCTGTCATTACCGTCTCTTCCTGAGTGTCTATTTCTGTTGTTTGAAAATGCCTATTTTTTCCAGAGGGAGGACGGGGCAGCATGCCATACCCTTTACCCTCCTTGCCTGTGGTGTGGCATCAGGTAAGCTTCTCAGGTCTCAGCCATAGAAGTGCTATCATTTAAAATCTTTTAAAAATACATATTTTTACAGATTTCAGAGAGGAAGGGAAAGGGAGAAAGAGAGAGAAACATCACTGATGAGAGAGCATCATTGATCACCTGCCCCCTGCACACTCCACACTGGGGAACGAGGCCACAACCCGGGCATGTGTCCTGACTGGGAATCGAACCGTGACCTTCTGGTTCATAGGTCAACATTCAACCACCGAGCCGCGCCGGCCAGGCAGGGCTTTCATTTTTATATCAATTTCAGGTTGCACGCTTTCAGTCTAGACGCATGTAAAATGTACCTGGGGAGCATTTGTACACACACACACACACACACACTAGGAGATTCTGACCAGCAGGGCTCAGCAAGCTCCCTGATGTCCATTGCCCTCACTTTCAAAGATTGAGGTGAAATTCAATAACATAAAATTAACCACTAACCACATGAAATGGTTAATTGAGCGGCACTTAGTACATCCACAGTGTTATGCAACCAGCACCTCTTCTAGTTCCAAAATAGTTTCACCACTGAAAAGAAAAGAAAACCTTGTACCCATTAAGCAGTCACTCCCCATCGCTCTCTCCTCCCAGGCCTGCCAGCTACCAGTCTGTGCTGTGTGCCTATGGTTTGCTAACTCTGGACATTTCCTACAAATAGAATCCTAGCAGATGCGGCCTTCTGAGTGTGGCGTAATGTTTTCCGGGTTCATTCCTGCTCAGGATTCATCCCTTCTCATGGCCGAATACCGTTTCCTTATAGCATCGCTAGCACTTATTTATTGTGTGTGTTTTGTTGTTTGCTTTTAAAAAGTGGCCTTCTACCTGGGCGCTAGGTGGCATCTAATTGTGGTTTTGATGCCTAACAGTGGTGGGCATCTTCTCGTGCCTGGTGGCCACGTGTCTATCTTGGACAAACATCTGTTCAAGTCCTTTGCTCACTTTTACTTTGGTTGTTGGCCTTTTATGTTGTTGAGTTGCAGGAGTTGTCTATATATTGTGGTTACTGGACCCTTATTAGATATGTGATTTACAACTGGCATCCATTTTCAAAATGTTCTCCTGGTGGGTTCGATTAGCAACCAGGCTTCAGAACCACTGATCTGGGCCAGTAATTCTTGGGGTTCCCTACAAAACGCCCAAGAAGCTGTCATAAAAAACAAATGGACCAAAACCCCCCAAGATACTGCCTCTTATCCTCAAGCTACCCGGGGTGTTCTGATAAGCCCTTCCTCCACCCCAAACTGAGAAACCACATGGCCGAGCAGTAGTTTAACGAAGGTGACCGATGATCGAACTGAGTGGGCGTTGCAACAGATCCAGGGGTTCCACAGAGGGTCAGCGGGAGCAGCTGCCCGCTCGCCCTTCCCCAGAGGGGCCTGTGCACAGCGTTTGCTAACTGCGCTAGGCTGCTCCTCACCAGACTGTGTGCCTTATCGGGTGGCCCAGCCTGTAAGTCCAGCCCGGAAGTACCACCAAGGCTTGTCACGTTGGCCGGCCTCTCAGGATGTGACTTCAAAATATATATATTTTTTTATTGATTTCAGAGAGGAAGGGAGAGGGCGAGAGAGCTAGAAACATCCATGATGAGAGAGAATCATCAGTTGATGGCCTGCCTCCTGCAACCTGGGCATATGCCCTGGCTGGGAATCAAACCATGACCTCCTGGTTTATAGGTTGATGCTCAATCACTGAGCACACTGGCCACACTGGGATTTTTAAAATCCTCACCCGAGGATATTTTCCCATTGAGATTCAGACGGAGTGGAAGGGAGGGAGGAGGGGGAGAGGGAGAGAGAGAGAAACATTGATGCGAGAGAGCCACCTCAATTGGTTGCCTGCCACACGCGCCGTGACCCGGGCTGGGGATCAAGCCGGCAACCAAGGTATGTGCCCCTGACCGGAATCGAACCCGCAGCCCTTCGGTATGTGGTTCCAACACTGAGCCAAACAGGCTAGGGCAGGACGTGGCATTTTGACCGCTCGTTTCTTCTGGGAAGAGCTCTATGGCACGCAGGACATTGAGCTGCGCACGTATTTCTTTTCGGTTGCTTCTGATGGAGAGCGCGCTGTCGGTGCTTGCTTGAAACATCAGTGTAATCATGGGAATGTGGAATGTTGCGGTCTTCGCCTCTGAAGAAAGATACCATCAGACTCTTTCCCCTACTGCGTGTACCCGTAGCTCCAAAGGATGGCTGGGAGGGTGGGATGGTTCGGGGGCTGGCGGGGAGCTTTGTAGTGAAAGAAGTTCTCCTGGTAGGAAGCTGGCCATGAGGGTAGGAATCTCTTAAGAGAAAACGCCGCCGCAGATCTGGCAGCGCACCCTGCGGGTGTCCTTTATCACTGCGGGCCCTTCTGACGCCGGGGCTCCTGGGGGCTGCGGGCCTGCCTCGTGCCCTGCGAGCACCATCTGGTCCAGTCTGCCACCTAGACCCCTCTCCTGCCTCCTGCTGGCCTAAAGGACTGCCTGGCACACAAACTTGGGGAACAACACAGTGACTCTGCAGAAAAAACAATATATATGTATGTATATGTGTGTATGTGTATGTGTATATGTATACATATGTATATCTATGTGTGTGTGTATATGTATATATATATATATATATATATATATATATATATATATAAATTTTAAAAAATCTTCACTCAAGGATATTTTTACATTGATTTTTACAGAGAGGGAAAAAGAGAAATATGGATGTGAGAGAAACACATTGGTTGCCTCCTTCATGCGCCCTGACCAGGGCCCAAGCTGGAGAGGAGCCTGTGACTGAGGTACATGCCCCTGACCAGAATCGAACCTGGGACCCTTCAGTCTGCAGGCCGACACTCTAGCCACTGAGCCACACCGTCCAGGGCTGCAGAACAGATTTTGATGGGCGGGAAGGGAGAATAAAAGATTCTGCACAGGGATTCAGTTCCATAGACATGCACGTGATTTCTGAAATTCCAAGTCAGGGCGAAGGGTATTTTTGCCTGGGCAGTTTTTATAGGATCATTCCACTTACGTGCCAAATCATGTCCATCCTCAGAGAAAGAAGGCACACGGACCTGTTCTGAATAATCCCCCGGTCAGCCGTGCATTTCATGCGTAGCACGCGCTCCTGGTGCCAGTGTTAGAAATGGGTTACTATTTTAGGAGCACATCTCCCTCCGGGCAAGGAGAAGCCGGCCCGGGTGGGTGTTGCATTTCGCCACGAGGAAGCATACCGCTGTGACCCGTCCCTTCGGCCACGGGTTGCACTGGCGCTTTTCCCCTCCCCACCTGGCCAGGCCGTCCAGGGCTTGTCCTCGTCTCTCGTTCCTCGTCTCCCAGAGCTTTCCCTGCACCTGGCGAGTGGCAGTGCCATCGCTCAGCCCCGGGTGGGTGAATGAATTTACCTGGTTACACTTCTGCAGACATTTGAAGTATTCGAGGGAGCGTTCCCAGTTTGAAAAGCAGAGGCTGATTAAAATAACTGATATGTGTCCCCTATATATGGTTCCTGACTCCACTCACCTGCCAGCATCCCTCCCCATGGGGGTGCCATGTGGGCAGGAGACAGATGACTGTTTACTTTTGAGCACCAACCCGGACTCCAGCTTACAGTGACCTGAAGAGCATTTGAAGCGACTGTTGCTCATGCTCCGCCACAAATCAATTAAGTCCGACTTCCTGGGCCAGTCCACATGTCCCGGTGACCCCCGGTGACCCCCGCTGCCCCGGGGGGAACCCACTGTCTTCATGGACTCCATCGTGTTCACAGTAATGAATGAATATTTGTCGCTGATTTCAACCCCTTCATGAAACTTGGACAGATATACCTTGACCTTGGAAACTAGAAACATCAAAGTTGGAAAAGAGGAAAGAAAGGTCAAATCGCTCTAAACGCCGCTGTTTTGGAGCATGAGACGGGGCTCCGGGTTTGATATTTTGCTGACCATAAACAGAACCCATATTAAGGTTGAACTGCTTCCTCCTGTGAACTTTCACAGCCCTCTATCCGCTGCCATTCAGGGAATTCATCGAGTAGTGGGGACATGTTGTTTATTTGCTCCCTGGCTGAGCTGAATTCCTTGAGGTTAACTCCTAGCACCTCGCATCTCAAATAGCTTTCCTGCAGTGAATTTTTAAACACACGAGTAGCACTTTACAGTTTGCATAGTGCTGCTCCTCTGGTGGGGTCCCCAACCTCTCTCATCCTCAGCCAAGACCGCATACCTGAGACGGGAGCATCATTCGTACCAGGCTTCATCCCTGCCTCCCTCACCTGCCGCCTGTTTGCGGGCCATTCCCCGGGCAGGGTGTGCCCACCTCTGTGCCTCACCTTGGCCTGGGGTTACAGACTGAAAGCCACAGGGCTGGGCCCCCAACCACATGGCCACACCTCAGAGGGAATGGAGCAGTGAGGCCTGGGCCAGCGAGCGCGTGGCCCTGATCCGCTTTAGCCAGTCACTGTCTCTGTGGACCGCAATCCCTGAATTCCACTCTCCCGATTTCCAGGCGTCAGAAATCCAGGTGTTTGTAATGGAATCTCCTGAGTTTAATCTTGGCAGCCTGTTGGGGTTTTAGAACATTCCGAGGGCCAGCGCTGCAAACCAGACCGAACAAGTCCCATAGGCCGAGATGGCCCCGGGCGACTTAGAGTCACGTGCTTCCAGCTTCCCTGCCTGGCTTGTCACACTTGTCCTTGAGGCTCATGGGAGGAGGAGAAGAGAAGAGGCCATGTTGGATTCTGGGTAAACTCCTTTTAAAAAAAGGTCTTCTTTTATTTACATAAACAATCCCGTCCAGCCCTTCTCTGCCCACAATTTCTGCTGTCTTTTTTGTTCTTGTAACCAAAAGAACCCAAACTTGGTGATATATTAAGTCATTTTATAGCCACCCTTTCTCCGTGACCAGTAACCAGAGCATTTACAAGTTGTTACAGTGCGATGTTAATCACACTTTAAAACTCATCCCAGGTCAGCCTCCCAGGGACGGGAGGTTGGTTTAGTGTTTGCTCCGTCCGTCCACAGCGCCTGCGCAGAGGCTGGTGTGGCGTAAGCGCTCAGTAACTATCAACGGGTGTTGGTACGCTGTTCTTTTTTAAATCCTGTCCTTCTTGTTGGCCATTTGGCTTGTTTCCTTTTTCTTGTTCTTGTACATAATATTATGATGCCCTCTTTATTTCTGTTTTTTATTTTTAATTTCTTTATTGGTCAAGCTATTACAATTGTGTCCTCATCCCCCCAGTAACCCCCATCCTCCCCCCCCCAACTCATGCTCTCATCCCCCTGATGCACCTCTTTAGTACATTAAGTCTTTACATGTTTTACGTCATATTCGCAGGCGGTGCTATTGACATTTTAGGCTGCGTAACTCCTGTGGTGGGGCCGTCCTGTGGGCTGCAGGATGTTGAGCAGCGTCCTTGGTCTCCACCCACTAGATGCCAGCAGCACCTCCCCTCCGCAACTGTGACAACCAGAATGTCTTCAGACATTGCCAAGTGTCCCCAGGAGGCGAGCGGCGCCTGGCTGGGAAGCACTCTGCTGGTGGGGTCGCTGAACTGAAGGATGCCAATGTATTTTAAGATTTTGAACCTTAAAATATATGTCGCTCAGAGAAAATGCTTTAGAGAACTGTTGTTTGCTGCCTCTCTCTATTCCCCTGTGTCACCCAGCCTCCTTCCCAGGGGAGACCAGCGTCCCTCACTGCCCTCTAGCTGTCTGTTCAGTGTGGCAGCCACTGGCCACACGCTTCTCGAGGGCTTGAACAGTGCCTCGTGCAGCTAAAGGATAAACTTGCACCTTTCCTTCCTTTAATTAATTTAACTGCAAGTAGCCACGTGTAGCTAGTGGCTGCCACAGTGGACAGTGCCGGAGAGTCTCTGTGGCCCCCAACATGACCCACCCTTTTTCAAAGTGGCCCCGCTGAAAACCACATCACTAGCAAGTTTTGGGGCAACTTCTCATGGGTTGGTGTGTGGTTACTGTTGGGCCCCTTTTATTATTGCCTGCCAGCTTCCTCGTTAGGAA
>PVJC01043924.1:2500-14373 GCA_004026665.1 Murina feae
ATGGCTGCGTAATGTTATTAGAAAATACCAGTTTCAATATAGCGTGCAGAAAAAACATGACCTTTGGAGTTCACATAGTTTCTATTGGTTTAACCTTGGGCAAGTGACTTCTTTTTGATTGTTGTTTGGAAAACAGAGATAATTGTATCTATTCCCAGAGGTTTTGGGAGGGTTAAATGAGACCGCATACAATCAATAAAGAGTAGTCTCCTGAGATTTGGCTGTCTGTAGGAAAAGGTGATTTCCTTTCTAGACCATCAAACTTGGGATGAATATTCTCTTTCTTGACAGCTATCTATTTTGAGCCCGGGGGAAAGTATACTCATTTACTCAGGTGAATATAATATTCTATTTTTGTAATGTGCAAAGACACAATCTATAACCTGATTGGGAGTGAATTTTATTATCTATATATTTCCTTTTATAAATATTGGAATTATTCAACCAACAGTTTTTGAATGCTAAAAAATGGTAACCATTAATATAATTTCCTTTCAATATTGAAATATAAAGTAGAAATATATAAAGTAACCATAGTAAATCACATTAAAAATTAAGGTATTAACACGGTATCAACACAAAATTTGAATTTAACTGTGTAAACTAACACACAGACTGCAGGGATATATGATCAATTCTAGAACAAAGGCATTTTATTTTATTTATTCTTTGTCCCTTGAGTCGTTTTGTAAGTCTGCAGGTGGCTTATAGAAAAGTGGGGGAATACATCAATGTTGTCTGGTTAGAAGCCAGATTATCTGGCAAATCTAGCTGCCTTTGTGTCAGGACCAGCCTGACAGATGACCCAGGGTGGCTGAGGTAGGGAGGTGGGAATTGAGAAAAGAAAAAGCTGGGGTCGGGAGGTCCGCAAGTCGTTGATGGACTGCAGCAACTTTATTAACTGCGTAATGCCTTTTATACACAAACACTGAATTGGAGGCTCATTAACAGAAATGCATTCTTTGTTTCTCTAAACATCTGAGGGAGAGAATCCTTGGTGCACCATATCTCAGTAAATAGTTACAGACTTCTTGGCAAAGCCATGAAAGGTTGTTTTCATTCTACTGATAATTTGCCTTCCCAACAAGCCTGGGAAAAGTGTGTGAGTAGAGGGCTGCATCTTATCAGTCCCTTCAGGTGCAAGGACTTTGTCAGCTTATACTGGGCCCCCAACACCTTTGTGTCTATAATTGTAATGATTATATTATTTTTATAAACTTTCAAAACTCCATGACAGAAATCTTGCCATTGAATTTCTTCATGGTTAAATGCAACAGTGAGAAAAGCAGTTACACAGTTATTTGTCAGTGACATATTTTGGCCACTCATCCACTTTTCATCTGCCCGCATTTAATGAGGGGCCTCTGAACTGAAGTATGTAAGCCCTGGGGAGCCATGATAAACTTCATAGAAAGGACACATCAATGATGCATGTAGCAGTTTATCCATAATGCTGGCTCCTCAGGCTAAGTAGTGATGCTATTTTTTTTTTTTTTTTTGAGGTCTTTGCTCTTTATTTTTTTTATTTTATTTTTTTTATTTCATTGCTTAAAGTATTACAACAAGTGATAGATAAGTATTACAACAGATGATAGATATATCTCCATTTTAGCTTAGACCAGGCCCCAGAGAAGAGTTCTCAGCCCCGGCAGGAGAGGGAGTCTGCACTCGGTTTGTTTGTTTGTTTTTCGCCTTTGTCTCCCTTCAGTATCTTTTCTTCATCCTCCGGTCCCCCACCCGATCCCCCAAAATCACACTCGAATTTAAATATTAGCTTTAGATTATATTCCAGGACCAAATGTAAGTGATTTTGACACTGGTCAAAAATCCCCAGTGATTTTTTTACTGGGGATATTCTAGCATTGCTGTACTTTATTACTGTTGGTCATTAGGATCTTAATAATAATGATGATGTTAGTTATCATGGCTATACTGGCTAAGATTTAGTAAACGTCAGGTGTGTGCTAGGTTCTCTACTGGACATTTTATTTGGGTTCTAAAATGATCCTGTGAATAATGTTACTGTTAGCCCTGTTCATGGAAGAAGAAACAGGTTTTAAGAGGTAAAAGTAAACAGCATTTGTCAAAAACTAACTTAAGACCACTTCCTCCTCTTAGAAACCTGATATATATTTTTTGAGGTTACTCATTATAAAACTGAGGAAGTACAAAAAATAGGTATATATAATATATAGCATATACTATGATGTTTATAAATAATCCAAGTATTTACTGAAACTATTGAGCAGCCCTAAAATGGAAATATGATTAATCATTATTAATAAGTACATTTAGCTGAGTTAAATATTGGGTGTAGTTACACCATACCATTAGATACAAAGATGTGTAAAGTGCGTCTAGTTTGTCTTCATATGGGTGAAACAGACACATGCAGTTAAGCTGTAATGCGGATCCGACTGTGATAGCAGCTATAATTCATGGGGGAAACCACAATGGGAGTATAGAGAGTGCAATGATTGATTTTTACTGGCAGGATTGGAAAGGCTATAGAGTTGTCCTTCAGTTTCTGGATGTAACTGATGCTGTTACAGCTTGCAATTTTAAATTAGTCCTAATAGTCATGACTACATAATTTTGTAACATAGTAGGTGTTGTAGGCCATCTGAGCATGTGGTACATAGACCTTCCTGGATGACGGTGGCAAATAAACTATATTTTTAATCTTCTTAGAGATATTAAGAATATAATGCTCTTTAAAAAAATCTTTATTCAGATTATTAGAGTTCCTCTTTTTCCTCCCCATTGTTCCCCTCCTCCCAGTTCCCACCCCACCCTCTGCCCTTACCCCCCACCACTGTCCTCCTCCATAGGTGTACGATTATTGTCCAGTCTCTTCCCGCACCCCAACACCCTTTTCCCCCCGAAAATTGTCAGTCCACTCCCTTTCTATGCCTCTGATTCTATTCTATTCACCCGTTTATTCTGTTCATCAGATTTTTTTATTCACTTGATTTTTAGGTTCACTTGTTGATAGATATGTATTTGTTGTTCATCATTTTTATCTTTACTTTTTCTCCTTCCTCTTCTCAAAGGATACCTTTCAGCATTTCATATAATACTGGTTGGGTGGTGATGAACTCTTTTAGCTTTTTTTTTTGTCTGTGAAGCTCATTATCCGACCTTCAATTCTGAATGATAGCTTTGCTGGGTAAAGTAAACTTGGTTGTAGGTTCTTGCTATTCATCACTTTGAATATTTCTTGCCACTCCCTTCTAGCCTGCAAAGTTTCTGTTGAGAAATCAGCTGACAGACGTATGGGTGCTCCCTTGTAGGTAACTGACAGCTTTTCTCTTGTAGCTTTTAAGATTCTCTCCTTGTCTTTTGCTCTTGGCACTTTAATTATGGTGTGTCTTGGTGTGGTCCTCCTTGGGTTCCTTTTGTTTGGGGTTCTCTGTGCTTCCTGGACTTGTAAATCCACTTCTTTTACCAGTTAGGGGAAGTTTTCTGTCATTATTTCTTCAAATAGGTTTTCAATATCTTGCTCTCTCTCTTCTTCTGGCACCCCTATAATTCTGATGTTGGTATGCTTGAAGTTGTCCCAGAGGCTCTTTACACTGTCTTCATATTTTTGGATTCTTTTTTCTTTTTGCTTATCCGGTTGGGTGTTCTTTGCTTCTTCATATTTCAATTCTTTGACTTGATTCTTGTGTTCCTCTAGTCTGTTGTTGGATCTCTGTATAATATTCTTTATTTTAGTCAGTGTATGCTTAGATTTATTAAGGGTCTCACTAAGTTTATCAGCGGTTTCTAGAAAATTTTTGAAAAACCTTATAACCGTGGCTTTAAACTCTGTATCCAGTCGTTTGTTTTCCTCCTTTTCTGTCATTTGTGATCTGTTTCTTTGTCTCCGCATTTTGGCTGCTTCCTGGGTTGATAGAGTGGCTTTCTGTGTCAGGTGATCACTGAGAGAATTTGACCTCCAAGCCACTTGGTTATGAGAATCAGCTGTGTCTACAGTGGGAGAACTTCTGTGCTGGAGACACCCTTATGGGGCAAGAGTTGTTTCAGTGGGGCTTTGGTGCTCACTGAGTCTGCTCCCTGAGTGTATCCCTTATGAATCTGAGGAGTTGTATTTAGGATGGTACCACTGTGACCACTGGGTATGCTGGCTCTTGTACCTCCAAGGAGTTGCTATTTTAGCCTTTGCCTGAGGCTACTCAGCCTTTTATATGCAAAAGCTTCTGCGCACAGCTTGGGAGGGGCGGGTCCTCGGGGAGTCAGCTATGGCTGATTCTCAGCCCTGCGCTAAGAGACACCGGGTCTCTGTGTCCCATGGTAATCGCTGCAAGCAACGCCGAGAGAAACCTGCTTTGGATTTCCTCCTGGTGCCAGTCAGTCCAACTTTTCTAGGTATAAGTCTGGGCCCCCAGAAACTCACCTGGAACTGGAGTTTAGAGCCTCTGGGAGTTTGTGACTCCCTCCGGATTGAAAAAGAACCACGTCCTCCGTCGCCATCCCTCTCCCCGAGCCCCCCATGCGCGTGCCTCTGTACCTCCGTACTTTGCTTCCGCAGCTCCTCTGAGTCTCAGTCTTTCTAGTTGTAGAATTTTCACTCAGCCAGCCTTCCTGTGGGTCTGGGTGGTGTCCGTTTTTTCTTTTCATTGTGTTTTTGAAATGGTTGTGCCAAGGCAGTCAATTCTCTGTGTTTACCTATGCCGCCATCTTGGTTTTTCCTCAAGAATATAATGCTCTTAAGGTAGCATATTAATTCATGGTTTCTTGTGGTATTTGATGTCTACTTTTGAAAATATGTTTTCTAGATGAGTCTCCTAAAATAGGGATAGCTGTCCTCATTGTATCTATTTCACATATTGTTGAATATATAAAGCAATAGTGTTTTATATCTCAAAAGTAATGTCATGTCTTATTCTCTTTATCATCTAGCATTTAGCATAGCACCTGTCTAATAGAAGTGAATGATCACTGAATGTGAATTAGTATTAAAATATGGAAATGTAAACATAGGTTCAGTCTTCAATATGTATTTCTTGCTTTTAGTTTAGTCTTTCTATTCTTTTTTAAAATATATTTTTATTGATTTCAGAGAGGAAAAGAGAGGGAGAGATAGAAACATCAATGATGAGAGAGAATCTTTGACTAGCTGCCTCCTACACGCCCCCAACTGGGGATCAATCCTGCAACCTGGGCATGTGCCCCTGACTGGAATCCAACCTGGGACCCTTCAGTCCACAGGCCGATGCTCTATCCACTGAGCCAAACCAGCTAGGGCAGTCTTCATATTCTTTACCTCACAAGCAGTGGTGTTTCTTTTCCCTCTCTAAAATTTAATTGTGCCAATCACTGCACGAGGTTAAAACCCCAACTGTTTTCTCATTACTTGAAAGATGAAGTCCAATGGCCTGATGCCCACTTCATGATGTGACCTGGCTCAGCTTAGCCTCAGACTTCTCCAGGGACCTATTCCCCCTTGAAGCTTTAGCCCTTTCACTTGTGTGTTCTTCACTCCCACTTGAAATACCTTCCTCTTTACTTCAACGAAAGCATGTTTTACCCCATTGTAAATGTCCATTCACTTACAGGAGTCTTTGGAACTTCCTGAAGATGGGAATTTCTGCCTTGATATATTTACATAGTTCATCTTTAAAATACCAGTGTCTGTCTCACAGTAAGTAGATAAAAAAAATGCTTGTCTAATAATTGTGTGCTCTCTCAGAGTCCTGCACATATTTTTTTTATGCTCATTAAATATAAAGACTCTTTTAGTAAAAGTTGCAGTGCAAAGTCAGACATTAATTTTACCATGTGGTACACTATATTCCAAAGAGTTTTGGCTGTTTTAGTTACATCGACTTATGTTCCTGCTGACACATTTTACACTAGCACCAGTAAAAATGACCGTATTAGTTTTCTAGGGCTGCTGTAACGCATTACCACAGATGCACAGGCTGGAAACAACCCACATGTACTGTCTTATAGTCTGGAAGTCAGAGTCTGACATAGGCTTTATGAGATGGGGCCACTGTGTTGGCAGGGCTGCTTTCCTTCTGGGAGGACCCCGCCTGGACTCTCTGTGCAGTCCTTAGCTTGTGGCTCCCTCCAGCGATTGCATCACTCAGATGTCTGTTTCCTCCAGTGATAGCTTCTTCTCCCACCCCCTTGCCTAACTCTTGTGATGACATCAGTCTCACTGGGATAATCCAGGGTAGTCTCGGCCATCTCGAGACCCTTAATTTAATTACACCTACAGAGTCCCTTTTGCCAGGTAAAGTATTGGGGATTGGGATATAGATGTCGTTGATGGGGGATGTTTTTCTGCCTACCACTCTGATTAAATGCTCTTATAATTGTATTTGTTTTGCTAAACAGCGAGCCAAGCAAAAATAGTAATGGACAGAAAGAATAGACTGATGACTGTGTTCTAAGCAGCTATAAGTGAAGTATTTATCAATTTATACCAAATTTCAACGTAGTCAGTGGTTTATAATTTCTGTTAAGTAGTCTCCATACCAACCTTATTATTTTGTGTAATTAATATGATATTTTTGAGTGAACAGTATGGTTTGCATAGGAGAAAGAACAAAACATTAAGAGATCAAGCATATTCAGGATGACAGCAAAGTAATAAATAGGAACTGCTAAAAGTAAAAAATTATAAATTTTATCACAATACTGGCCTGAAGTGAATAAAAATCAGCATACATACAGTAAGAACGAAGTCTTTTTATAAAATTTAGTATAAAAATATTTAGATGTAGCAAATTTTACTTAAAGTTTCCACCAAGAAACTGGAATTATCTCTTGGATGAGGAATGAGGCACTTTTTTTGAGATTTCCTCTATGGCAAACATTTATAGAATTTTCAAAGAGAAACATCAATAGTTTTGTTGCTAGAGCTTATCGTCAGCTGCAGCAGCTAAGCTCTTTGTTCTCAAAATATATGGTGCACATAGCACCATAAAACAAACTATTTAACCTCTGGCACTAAAAAATGTAGCTCTTCATTTAAATGATCTTAAACTAAGATGACCAGACATCCCGCTTTTGGCGGGACAGTCTCGATTTTTAACAGTTTGTCCCGTGTCCCGCGGCATTTTAAAAAAGTCCCGATTACTCTTTGTAATATTTTAAGTAATAATAAAAAAAAAAAAAGAAAAAAAAGATCCCCCCCCCCCCCCCCCCCATCAATGATGTACCGCTTTAAATCTGGTCCCCTTATCTTAAACCATAAATATGTTTTATCTCATATCATGTGCCCTTTTTACTATACAAGTACATACTCGTAAGAAGTGATTTCCACAATTTGTAAACAATGAGTCTAAGGGATTGCATTAGCCACTGTTTATCTGTGGTGGATGAGGTTGACATTAAAGTGTTACAAAAAATAAGTGAAGAGCCATACGATGTTTTTGGATGAAAGTCGTAACATTGTAAAAGTTTTTCATAATGTTTTATTGCTTGTAACTTGAATTTTTAGTGTTGTGTGACCTTATGTGGCCTTGCCTCTTAGACCTACTCTTGGTAGAGAATTTAGCTACACGTTGGCTTCCCACCCAATGGGTGTTATGGAGGTCATGGATTGGACTTGCCCCTTTCTGTGCATCTAAGTTGGAGCCTTTTCATTTTTAAATTTTTAGATATTTGCATATAGTCTAGAGTTTTGTTAAGGTGGGTTATTTCAGGAGCAGCTAATATTTAAAGACATAGCTAATGGAATGTTTCTAGAGAAAAAACATAAACACTGCTTCAATTAATTATTTGGAAAAATTTTTTTTATAATGGTCAGATTAATAGAGATGCTTGTTTGTTTTATTCTTTTTATTTTTAAATAGATTTTTATTGATTTCAGAGAGGAAGGGAGAGGAGAGAAAGACAGAAACATCAGTGATGAGAAAGAACCAATGATTGGCTGCCTCATGCATGCCCCACACTGGGGATCGAGCCCGCAACTCAGGCATGTGCCCTTGACCGGAATTTAGTCCGCAGGCCAAAGCTCTATCCACTGAGCCAAACCAGCGAGGGCATGTTTTATTCTTTATGAGTTATAAGTTTATAATAATTCCTAGAAAATCTAATTAATGGAATATGTACAACTTCAAGAGGAAGGTTTGACTATGAAAATTAAAAGGCAGAAGTTGGAACAGCAATTTTGAAAGAGCAGTTCATCATCATTTTAGTTATTGGATAAAGCAAAATGATAAAAAGTTTATAATGTTGAAAAATTAGGGTGTGCTTATAGAGTCCGCAGTTTCCCCCCCACCCCCCCACCCCATATTAGTTTAGCTTTTTTGAGTATCACCTCCAGGGGTCCTCAAACTTTTTAGACAGGAGGCCAGTTCCCTGTCCCTCAGACCGTTAGAGGGCTGGAATATAGTTTAAAAAAAGAACTATGAACAAATTCCTATGCACACTGCACATATCTTATTTTGAAGTATATAAACAAGGTGGCAAAAACACCTGGCAGACTGGATAAATGTCCTCGGTGGGCTGCATGCGGCCCGCGGGCCGCAGTTTGAGGACCCCTGATAGGCTTACAACATTTCCCCCACATTGCAATAATTACAGCTATAGTTCCTCTAAAATAGTTTAGAAAGGCTTTTAAAAAAAGAATTAGGTTTATTAATGATTTTAAGGGCATCTTTACTCTTTAGGCAGCCCTCTACTAGTAACCAGGAAGAGTTAAAGGCATCTTCAAATAGTTCACAGGGAATAACAGTGACTTCTCACTGAGAAGGTCAGGACACTTAACAGCCTGCTCAGTTTTTTTTTTTTGAGGAATTAGCTGCTACTGGTGAGTTAGCTATTCTCTGAGAGGCTTGCTATCCACTGGAGAACTGCCAGACTTTTTAAGACATCAGCAACTTTTTAGTGTATTAAATCTGAAAAATTGTATGTTGGTTTTTTGTGGAGGGGCTAGAAATCACCCCCCATTTTTTACTGTCTGTAATGAGACTATAACTTAAAGGAATTTGCTTTCAGGTGATAAACTGGACACAAGGATTGTGTACACTGTAGCCAACTGATTGTAGATGTAAAAAAACACTGTATTTTACAACTTTTTTGTTTTGAAATAGTTTCAGACTTACAGAAACATTGAAAGAATGTTACGAAAAACTTATTTGTCTCTTGCTCAAATTTCCCATTTGTTACTATTTTTGCCAAATTTGATTACAGTTCTCTCTTCATAAATTTTTACATAATTTAAAAATATATAGTTTTATTGATTTCAGAGAGGAAGGGAGAGGGAGAAAGAGATAGAAACATCAGTGACGAGAGAGAATCATTGATCGGCTGCCTCCTGCACACCCCCTACGGAGGATCGAGCCTGCAACCCAGGCATGTGCCCTTGACCGGGATCAAACCTGGGATCCTTTAGTCCGCAGGCCAATGCTGTATCTCCTGAGCCAAACCAAGTAGGACATCATTCTCACATATTCGTAATGAACTTTTTGAACTATTAGATAATTAGTTGCAGATGTGATGTTCTACTACTAGTCCTGTTATACTTAAGTGGGCTTTTCCTAAAAATAAAGACACTCATATAACCACAGTGCTGCCATCAAAATCAGGAGGTTAACACTGACCTATTATTACCATTTAATCCACAGGCCCCACTCAGATTTTGTCAATGACCTCCATGATACCCTTCATAGGTACAGGATTTTTATCCAATTCATTCGTTTATTTATCTCTAGTCTCATTCAGTCTGGAATCATTCCTCAGTCTTTCCTTCCCTTTCATTATCTCAACTGGTGTCCCAATGCATAGATTCGTGTGCATTGAAAGAAAATTAATTAGAAGAAATATTTTAATATCGCTGTTCGCCCTATCTCTATAATAGAAGTGTCAACCAAATTCACTATGGACAATAACAGATCGAAACACATGTGTGTAAGAGCTTTATGTGTATCACTCATGCTCGAGTCAGCTTAGCTATATATATATATATATATATATATATATATATATATATATATATATATATATATATATATATATATATAAAATAAACTCGCTTAATTAGCCCTGCTTTCTGATGTAGCTAAACTTTTTTCACCCCAGTGAAGCACCCCAACTTCTCTTTCAGATAATTGTCAGCAACACAGCTGTAAATATCAACACAAAGCAGATTATTATTGTAGATCACATAGGGAGAACCAAGGGTAAAATATTTAACTGCAGCAGTGTTTGACCATATTCTGCACAGGGAGAAAACCTGAAGTCATTTTCAAGGTCCACCATTTCTTACTTCTTTTTAGTCGGGTCGTTCCTAAACTTTGTAAATCTCCATTTTCTGGCTAATGAAAAGAAAAGAGGATTCCACTGAGTCTCCTGTCTACCTACTCCAGGACTTCTGTGAGGATCAAAAGAGATAGGCATGGGAAAACGCTTCATAGACATTTGGTTAAGTGTAAAATATTTGCACCTGGCTATAAAGCAAGTCATGTTCCTGGGCTGAAGAAATTGAAAAGAGACTAGTCACTAGGGAGAGGAAGCCAGGTGTTGCTATGTGATGTAATTACCCGGCGCCCATAGCTATGTTTCCGGGCTGGGCTGTGGGCTGCATTTTGCGTCTTGGGGTCTCTGCAGTGTTGGCTGTGATTTGGTGGGTGTTGCTCCAGGGTGGTGGCGGGGCCTGTGTCCCACTTGGGGGAAGCCGAGTGTTGCTTTGCCAGCACCAGGTTTGCAGTGCCATTTCTTTGTAAATGGTCAGTGCACATCACAGCGGCTCCTGCGTTGAGCGTCTGCCCCCTGGTGGTCAGTACTTGTCATAGCTACCAGTCAGACGGTTAGAGGTACACGTAGCATATTAGCCTTTTAAATATATAGATTAGGGTATGACTTTTTAGAAGAAGTAACACAGATCTGTGTCCTTCTCAGTGCATGATATCAGCAGGGATATGATGTTTTGTCCCATTACTGGTGATGCTAACTTTTTAAAAAATTGAGATATAATTGACACATAACCTTATATGGTGATGCTAACTTTTATCACTTTGTTAAAATGGTGTCTACCAGGTTTCTCAAATGTAATGTAATGAGGCCTGGCCGATGTTGCTCAGTGGTTGATCATCGATCCATGAACCAGGAGGTCACAGTTCGATTCCTAGTCAGAACACATGCCAAGTTGCAGGCTTGATCCCTGGTAGAGGGTGTGCAGAAGGCAGCCGATGGATGATTCTTTCTCATCGTTGATGTCTCTATCTCTCCCTCTTCCTTCCTCTCTGAAATCAATAAGAACATAGTTTATTAAAAAAGTTAATGAGATTTTGTACTGATAGATTAATAATAAGTTAGTATTTATGAGGAGGTACTTTCAAACTTTTACCCATTAGCATTCATTGATGATTCTTGCCTAAATCTATTATTACTATGATAGTGCTGTAATGGTAATTTTTGCACCTGTTCATATCCACACATCAATGGAAAGTAAAAGAGTGAATGATTCAAAACTGGAACGGCCGTCTGCACCTATAGTAACATGTGGTAAGTGGTGGTTTCTCCATCTGTCCCCCGATGCGCTGGTGTGGAAACTGGTGAAAGCAGCAGCACGTAACAAGAGAACCAGCCTCTTGCCCAGGTAGGCCGGTCCCTCATTCTGCTTTCTAAATCCCAAAGAAGAGGGAATTGTGAGAAAGAGAAGGGATTTTGGAGTAGGTGCTTGGGATGGAGAGGGAGGAGGGTAGAGACTTCCTGAGAAATGACCTATTTAATTTAGAATTCACCAAATTCACTTTCTTAATTTCAAAGCAATGAGACAGTGCTAAATACAACTCCAGAGTAGAAATGAGACAGCGCTAAAGTTTTCAGAGTAGGAAGTTGTCAGCTTTTAAAGAACATTTGTGTTTCACAGTGAAAAAGAAATGTCCTTTAACGTAAAGTGTCATCTTTGT
>PVJC01043925.1:0-14337 GCA_004026665.1 Murina feae
CTGCCCCCAGCTGCATCTGAGGCTTGGAGCAGTCCTCCTGTGTGTGTCTACCTGCTGGGGGCCTGCCCCCAGGCACACCGTGGAGGCTTGGAGCAGGCACCCCCTCTATGTTGATCTCTCAGACTCTTGCCCTCCCCTGCATGTTGTTCTCTTTTTTGAGCTGTGGCCAGGGCTGGGTGCTGCCTGCCTCCCAAGCTTGTCTACTGCCCATCTTCCTCTAGCCACCAGAAATCAGGGAAAACCCCACCTCATGGTCAGGCCAGCCTTTTCCTGCTCCCTGATGCCCGGAAGGGACCTGGGAAGCTGCCAAGTAGGCCCCCAGTCCCCAAGAGCTTGCTTTCCCACTCCCCAGTGCCCCCTAAAGGGCCTGGGGAGCCGCCAAGCAGGTCGAGAACCCCCGCCGCCTCTTTCCCTATCCCCGTCCCGCTGCCTTGCTTTCTGGCTCCCCGGTGCCCTGCAAGGGGCCTGGGAAGCCCACCAAGCAGGTCGCTGACCCCCTGCCGCCTCTTTCCCACTCCCCGGCCCGCCACCTTGCTTTCCTGCTTCCTGGTGCCCAGTGAAAGGCCTGGGCAGCTGCCAAACAGGCCGCCAACCCCCCGACACCTCTTTCCGCTCCCTGGTGCCCAGCAAAAGGCCTGGGCAGCTGCTAAGCAGGCAGAGACCCCCGCCGCCTCTTTCTCACTCACCGGTGCCCTGCAAGGGGCCTGAGCAGCCCACCAAGCAGGCCCTCGGCCCCCACTGCCTCTTACCCGCTCCCCGGTGCCCCGCCAAGCAGGCCGCCAACCCTGCTGCCTCTTTCCCACTCCCTGGTCCTGGGTCCTGCACTGTTCTGCCCTGCAGCCGCTCTTTGCACTCGGGAGGTCCCTCAGCCCGGCCTGTGCCCTCTCACAGTCTGGGAGCCCTCGGGGGATGTCCACTTGCTGGTGTGCCTAACCAGCCTGGGTGAGGGGCTTTAAGGCTGCCCACAGCTCCCATTGACCCAATGTCCCAGCAAGGCTGGCTGGACGCAGGTTTCTAGGGTTTGTTTATCTTCTGTAATTGATGCAGTTCCTTTAAGGCGAGGCCTAATAAGAAGCCTCCTCTCTGTTTCAGCTCGCGCTTCTATGACACAATGTTGTTACTCTTAGACTCAGGCCTGGCCTGCTGTTTCCTTCAGCTCTCGAGGATTCTATGATTTATACATTGTTGCAAACATGTTTTGCTTTCAGGCAAGGATAAGCGAGCCAGCGCACAGACAGTTTCACTTTCACTCCTGCTGCAATGGAAGCTGCCGTTTACTCCGTGAGTGGCAGCCGCCATGTTGGCTGAGTTAATTTGCATACAGTCGCTCTGATTGGCTGTTGGGCGTCCCGAAGAAAAGTCAATTTCAATATTACACTTTTATTAGTTAAGATTGCAACTTTACTACACTGATTTGTTATAAAGGTTTATTGTCAAAGTGTCTGATTTTCTTTCTTTTAAGAGTCACTTGGTCTTTATGCTTGGATGACCAAATGATGTGTTTTTTTATTTTTTTATTGTTTGAGTCTAGTATTTTACCACTATCTAGATGTTGGCTGTTTTGGCTATCCTTTCAATTTGTAGCTACAAATATTATTGCAATATAAATTATTCCTGAATTATACTTTTTATTATTTAAACCATTCCTTTGAGTTCTTTTTTGTGAAGTGGAGGGTAAGGGTCCTATTATACATATACTAGAAGCCCGGTGCGTGAAATTCATGCACTCGGGCGATCCCTCGGCCTGACTGGCACCCTCTTGCAGTCTGGGAGCCCTCGGCCTCAGGAGTGGGTCTAAGCTATCATTCTGATATTCTTAGCTCTGCTGTGGGGGTGGGAGTGGCTCCCGCCACCACCCCTGTGCTCACCATTGGTGAGCCCAGCTCAGGGCTTCTGGTTGAGCAGTGCTCCCTGTGGGAGTGCAGTGACCACCAGGCCAGCTCCTGAGTTGAGCGTCTGTCCCCCCTGCCCTGTGGTCAGTGCGCAGCATATCAACTGGTCATTCTACAGTTCTGTCGATTTGCATATTAGCTTTTTATTATATAGGATTGAGATTTTTTCCTCCCCATAACTTCTATATCATTTTTTCTCAATTCTTTTAATCTATTTGTTTCTCCGTAATTTGTTCATTTGTATGTGATTATTTCTGGGAATGTGGGTCAAGATAGCTTTTTAAAAAATACTGTGCTTTAGAGCTCTCCTGTTGTTTTCACAGAGCAAAAAAGAAATGATGGTTCACTTTCTTTGATGTTCTGGCTGTTTCCCTGCTCCACTTTCCCCCTTTTATCTGAATCTTGTCTTTTTCTCTATTGGCTTCTGCAGCTCAATTTGTTCTTTTTAAAAATATACATATTTTTATTGATTACAAAGGGAAGGAAAGATAGAATCATTGATGTTTATCATTGATAAAGAGAAGTAATCGATCCCATGCCTCCTGCATGTCCCTACTGGGGATCCAGCCTGCATCAGGGTCAAGTAATCTGACTAGAAATCAAACTGGGACCGGCTAGTTCATAGGTGGAAGATGCCACATCAGATGGACTCTGCAGCTCAATCTGGATTTTATTGCCAAAAATTTTGTCCTTGGGGGCTTTGGGGGCTTTGTTTTGAAAGGGAATATTGCTGGTTAGTATGAACAATGATAGAACCCTGTAGTAATTATCAATTTACTAAGGGCCCGATGTACAAAAATTTGTGCACTTGGAGGGGGGATTCCCTCAGCCTGGCCTGTGCCCTCTTGTAGTCTGGGACCCCTTGGGGGATGTCAGAGAGCTGGTTTCGGCCCGATCCCACAGGCCAGGCCAGGCCGAAGGATCCCACTGGTGCACGATATAGTGCACTGAGCCTCTAGTATAATAAAACACTGTTCATATAAAGATCATAATCAGGCAAAAATTATATTGTAGAATGTTTATGGATATACATATATATATACACACACACACACACACACACACAAACTAGGGGCCCAGTGCACAAAAATTTGTGCACTCAGGAGGTCCCTCAGCCCAGCCTGTGCCCTCTCAGTCTGGGACCCCTCTGGGGATGTCCACCTGCTGGCATGCCTGGCCAGCCTGGGTGAAGGGCTGAAGGCTGTTTGTAAGCTGGCCAAGCCCCCCAGTGTAGACCCTCACCCCATTGGGGTGTGGCCAGCGTGGGTGACGGGCTGAGGGCCATTTTCAGGCTGCCCACTGTCTCTTCAGGGTTCGAGTCCCTACAAGGGTACCTGGCCAGCCTAGGTGAGGGGCTGATGGCTGTTTGCAGGCTGGCCAAGCCCCCCAGTGTGGACCCTCACCCCACTGGGGTGTGGCCAGCTTGGGTGATCAGTTGAGGGCCATTTTTAGGCTGCCGACAGCCCCTTCAGGTTTTGGGTCCCTACTGCGGTGCCTGGGCAGCCTGGGCGAGGAGCTCAGGGGCGTTTTCAGGCTGCCCACAGTCCCTTCAGGTTTTGGGTCCCTACTGGGGTACCTGGGCACCCTGGGTGAAAGGCTGAGGACTATTTTCAGGCTTTCAGGTGGCCCACAGCTCCCATTGACCCAATGTCCCAGCAAGGCTGGATGGAAGCAGGTTTCTGGGGTTTATTTATCCTCTATAATTGATACACTGTTCCTTTAAGCTGAGGCCTAGGCAGGTAATGAAGCCTCCTGTCTGCTTCAGCTCCGTGGCTTCTATAATTGAAAGAACGTTGCCTTAGTAGACGAGCCCAGCCAGCCTAGGCAGACCGTTTCCTCCATCGCTGGTGCAACGGAAGCCTGCTATTTGCTTCAGCTCTGTGGCATCTATAATTGAAACAATGTTGCCTGAGCTGGGAGAAGCCCAGCCAGCCTAGGCAGACAGTTTACTCCTGGTGCAATGGAAGCCTCCTGTTTACTCTAGCTCCGTGACTGCCAGCCTCCATCTTGGCTGGGTTAATTTGCATACAGCTGCTCTGATTGGCTGGTGGGCGTGGCTTAGGCGTCCAGTAGAAACGAAACAGTCAATTTCAATATTATTCTTTTATTAGATTATATATGTATGTGTGTGTGTGTGTGTGTGTATTAAAAGTCTATAAAAAACATGTATGAGGATGATGAAACATTGAAAATAAACATGGTGATTACCTCTACGGAAAAGTGAAGAGAACAGATTAGGGAAGCTTTAACTATATCTGTCATATTTTACCATTAAAAAAAAAAATTAACAGACCTTTACTCCTTTAATTGAACAACCGCTACACACAAAGAGATAGTTTAAGGTTTTTTTTAGTGGAAAGGAATTTAGGTCTTAACAGGTTTTGTGAGTCTGCTCCCTGTTTTCTGGGAATCATTTAACTGAGCCTTTAAAGATTCCTGAAGCCTGCAGCCAGATGGAAAAGTTGTAGTATTTTAATTCTTTTGTAAAAGAATGGTCTAGAGCATATTGGGCAAATGTGAATATTGCACCAAGTTAGGTGATGTGCTAACTTGACCATTTTCTTCATACTCTATGTTCACTTAGAATACTGCATAAAAAACATAAATGCAAAATAAATTTGCCCTTACTGACCTTGTTCAGGTTTGCTTTGACAACAAACTTCCATTTAAATCATTTAGCATATGATGATAATACTACCTTAACCTTTTTCTTTCCATCATCCATTCATTTCCCAATTGGAATGCCACAGAACTTGTAAAGGACCCTCTCTCTCTTTTTTTAATTGTTTAAAGTTTGACATGATAAAGGACTTTCTTATCAAACTATGCCAATCAGTTGTTTAATACCTAATTTAGAAGGTATTCTAAATAACTTCCACTCTACCCCGTACTACTTCAGTTTTCTTATAATCTCTTTTTTTATCAAAGCACATAAGAAACCAAACTATTGCCCTGACTGGTTTGGCTCAGTGGATAGAGCGTCGGCCTGCGGACTGAAGCGTCCCAGGTTCGATTCCGGTCAAGGGCATGTACCTTGGTTGCGGGCACATCCCCAGTGGGGGGTGTGCAGGAGGCAGCTGATCGATGTTTCTCTCTCATCGATGTTTCTAACTCTCTATCCCTCTCCCTTCCTCTCTGTAAAAAAAATCAATAAAATATATTTAAAAAAAAAAAAAAGAAAAAAAAAGAAACCAAACTATTAAAAAGACCTAGATACAACTTTTTTTCTATATGCTCATCTGGTTGTGGTCATAAATATTAGATAAATATTCATGTCAGATATAAATTATAATTGCAGTGGGTTCATTTAATTATAGGGATAAAAGTACAAAAAGAAACTCATTTTATAGTAAGAATACAACTTTTTTGGATTGATTTGATGATTTCATCAAGTTTTCAAAATGTAATGAACCACAGAGATTTTGTTTCTTCATCACTCCACCTATTCTTTCATGCATTTGCTTTTTTGATTTAGAGCCCAAAAGGTATGTAATTCAACAAACAATAGCATCAAGTTTTATGAATAAATAGACAGCAGCTAGAGTATTACTAATTGCATGTTTATAACATAACTATCTAATAAAAGAGTAATATGCAAATTAACTCTCACTCCGTTACACCCACACCACGCCCACCAGCCAAGCCACGCCCACCAGCCAGTCAGGGCGACTATATGCAAATTAACTGCCATCTTTGATTAACCCATCAAAGATGGCAGTTAATTTGCATACACAGGCAAGCAAAGACTAAAGAGAGTGTAGAAGGAAGCCAAGTGCTGCAGAAGGGAACGGAGCCAAGGCAGCGGAGATGGTGAAGACAGGAGGGAGAAAATAGGGAGGGAGCGAAGGCAGCAGAGAAGGGAGGAAGTCGAGGCGGCAGAGAAGGGAGGAAGTCGAGGCGGCAGAGACGGGAGCTGAGGCGGGCTTCGCTCCCTTCTTTGCTTCGCTCTGGCTCAGGAAGCCCTATTCTTGCAGGAATCTTTCTGCAACAGGCCACTAGTTTTATATAAAAGGGCAAACTTAAGAGAAAAAACCCTCTTATGACAATTCAAGAAAGGCAATTTAACATGCAGGACTACATTTTTACATTATTATATATTTGAATACTAAACCTTACAAAACTTAATGCAAATTAAGGATCTTTTTTAAAGTTCCAAAGGCATAAAGATGAAAACAAAAGATGTGCTCAAAGTTACACAAGATTTTTGACACCATCTTCATGCTAATCAACTCCTCTCAGAAAACAATAAAAATCTAAACTTTGAGACTCAATTTTTAGTAATTTCTGAAATGTTTTCATTGCTAATAGGGTCTTGTAATTAAAACATTATTTTTTAGGTTTTAACTGCCACAACTAAACTATCATAATACTTACAAAGTCTTCCTCTTCAAACTGCAACTTTTCCACCTTGTCTTCTTTCTTTTCTTCCCTAATCTCTGCAGGTGGCTTTTCCTGAAAGGCACAGCCTTTCCTGGAGTGAAAGCTGCCATTCCAGTGGCGATGGTTTCCTGCGCCACCCCCACTACGCTGGCTCATGCCATCATGACCACGGGAAGAGCCATGCCAACCAGATAGGTTTCCTGTGATTCCAGCATATGCTCCCTTAGAGACACCGGAGTCCACAGAATCATGGCGAAACAGGGAGGGCTGGTGCCAGGAATCTAGAATAGTAAGGAAAAGTAACACATTAGATTATTTGCTTCCTGGAAATTCAGAAATAATTTGGCCAGATGCTTCCTGATCTGGTTTATGGTATCACCCACCAAAAGCCCTTCAGGGGACCTTTTAAATAAAAGATTGAGTTTATAGAAAAGAAATAACAAAATACATCTTTTTCTCTTAATCTAATTTCTATGAGTTCTTCCACTGAATGACTCTTGAGAACATCCAATATAGTTGAGAACATAACAATGTTAGAAAGCCAACATAGTTGGAGGATTTAACTGAGAACTATGCTTAGAAAAGATCATGATTTCAAGATTATGGACATGCACCCTAATGCTGGGCTTGCCCTAAATGAGTAGCTTAAATATAAACATGGAAGTTGGCTATGGCTCACCTGTAGTTCGTAGAGGTCCATTGTTAAAAAAGCCATCAGAAGAATTATGTCGACGACGGCTTACTCCAAATCTACCATCTCCTCGGGGTAGGTGCTCTCCGTGTTTTTCAAAGGTGGCTGTAGGTGACTTAGATGATAAAGAATAAGGAAACAAACAGGTAAGTAGATGTGTTTTAGGTTTTATAGCAGGCTTTTAGAAAACAAGAAATAACTGTGGCAGAAACTGGCATTATAAGAATACTAGTGTCCCAGTACACAGATTTGTGCACATTGAAAGGAAATTAATTATATCTAATCCAATAAAAGAGTAATATGCAAATTAACCCTTACATTGTTACACTTAAGCCACGCCTACCAGCCAATCAGAGTGATAATATGCAAATCAACCCAATCAAATTGGCGGCCGGCAGCCGCGGAGCTAGAGCAAATAGGAGGCCAGCAATGGAGGAAACTGCCTGCCTAGGCCGGCTGTGGCCTCTGCTCAAGGCAACAAAGTTTCAATTATAGAAGCCACAGAGCTGAAGCAAACAGGAGGCTTTGTTACCTGCCAAGGCAGGCTGTGGCCTCCGCTAAAGGCAACAAAGTTTCAATTGTTGAAGATAAATAAACCTCAGAAACCCGCTTCCAGCCAGCCTTGCTGGGACCTTGGGTCAATGGGAGTTGTGGCCAGCCTGCAAACAGCCCTCAGACCCCTCTCCCAGGCTGGACAGGCACCCCAGTAGAGACCCAAACCCTGAAGGAACTGTGGGCAGCCTGAAAATGGTCTCAGCCCCTCACCCAGGCTGGCCAGGCATGCCAGCAGGTGGACATCCCCCTAGGGGGGGGTCCCAGACTGCGAGAGGGCACAGGCTGGGCTGAGGGACCCCCCCAAGTGCACAAATTTTTGTGCACCAGGCCTCTAGTATAAATATGTGTGTGTGTGTGTGTACCATATTTTCTGGCGTATAAGACGACTGGGTGTATAAGATGACGACCCCTGACTTTTGAAAAGATTTTTCCGGGTTAAAAAGTCGTTTTATACGCTGGAAATTATGGTGTGTGTGTGTGTGTAGGTACACACACACACACACATACATACATACCTACACACACACACACACCGTATATATATACAATTTTATTTTTGTCTAAAATTTTACATGTCTCCTTTTTTCCTGATTGACCGGCCCCCTCCCCCCCCGGCTATTCTCACCCCGGAAAGCCCCCACCACCCTAGTGTCTGTGTGCATTGGTTACGCTAATATGCATGCATACAAGTCCTTTGGTGCTAATAATAAATATTTTAATATCACTATTTGCTCTTTTTCTATAATAGAAGTGTCAACCAAATTCATGATCAACAATGACAGATCAAAATACACCTGTGCAACTGGCGTCCGCAAGAGCTTTATATGTATCATGTGTGCATGAGTCAACTTAGCCTTTTATATATATAGAATAAACTTGCTTAATTAGACCATTCTGATGTTGCTAAACTTTTTCCAGCCCAGTGAAGCACCCCAACTTCTCTTTCAGGTAATTGTCAGCAACACAGCAGTAAATATCAACAGGAAGCAGATTATTATTGTGGATCATGTAGGGAGAACAAAGGGTAAAATATTTAACTGCAGCAGTGTTCGACTATGTTCTGCGCAGTGAGAAAACCTGAAGTCATTTTCAAGGTTCACCATTTCTTCTTTTCAGTGGGGTCAAGTTTCTTTCTAAATCTCTGTTTTCTGGCTGATGAAAAGAAGTAGGATTCCACTGAGTCTCCCATCTATCTACTCCAGGACTTCTGTGAGAATCAAATGAGATGAAGTACAGGAAAAGGCTTCACAGACATTTGGTTAAAGTGTGAAATGTTTGCAGCTGGCTATAAAGCAAGTTGTGGTCCTGGACTGAAGAAACTGCAAGGAGGCAAGTCATTGCTAGAGAGAGGAAGCTGGGTGTTGCTACATGACATCATTACCAGCGCCCATGGCCACTGTTTCCGGGCTGGGCTGTGGTCCGCATTTTGCACCATGTGGTCTCAGCAATGTTGGCTACAATTTGGTGGGATGTCGATTTGGGGTGCTGGCGAGGCCTGTGTCCCACTTGGGGGAAGCTGAGTGTTGCTTTGTGGGCGTCAGGTGTGTGTCACAGCAGCTCCTGCATTGAGTGTCTGCCCCCTGGTGGTCAGTGTGTGTCATAGTGACCAGTCAGATATTTAGCATATTAGCCTTTTTTAAAATATAGACTAAAGGCCTGATGCACGAAATTCATGCAAGAGTAGGCCTTCCTTTCCCCAGCTGTGGGCACCAGCTTCCTTCTGGCACCCAGGACCCGGGCTTCCCTCCAGTCACCAGCAGGCACCTGGGACCTGGGTTTCTCTCGCGGCTCTGGCTTCCTCTGGAAGAATGACCAGTCTAATTAGCATATTATACTTTTATTATTATAGAATAGGCCACCATAAAGGGTATCACAAGGCCTCTAGCCAAGAGAGGGCCTAGGTTACATATTCAATCATTAATTCATTTACACTATCCCAGAAGGAAAGAAAAGGCAGCTACTTCAATTGATCACAAAAACCCTGCCATGCACAGCCAGTGTAGCTCAGTGGTTGAATATCAACCTATGAACCTAAAGGTCCCAGTTTTATTCCCAGTCAGGGCACATCCCAGGTTTCAGGCTTGATTCCCAGTGTGGGGCATGTAGGAGGCAGCCGATCAATGATTCTCTCTCATCACTGATGTTTTATCTCTCTCTCTCTGTCTCTCTCTCTTCCTTCCTCTCTGAAATGAATAAAGATCTATTTAAAAACAAAGCACAAAACAACCTTGCCAGAAAGAATAAGTCCCAAAACTTCACTTAAAAATATTAAGTTAATCTTGCAATAGAAAGAAAAATTAAGACTTTGCCTTAAAAAATTCTAAACAGATTATTTATGTAAATTATTTCAGACTGGAAAAAGAATGGTTTAATCACTACCTTTGTAGGCCACTAACAACTACAAAGTTTTAATCCTATATAATAAAAGGGTAATATGCAAATTGACCCTAACAACGGAACAACCAGAATGACTGCTTGACCAGTCACTATGAGGCACACTGACTACCTCTTGGTTTCTTTCCCTGGCCGGCAGGCTCTGATCGTCCACTGATGAATGGGGAACCGAGGATGGGTGGTGGGGGATGCAGTAGTGTTAGGCCAAGGCCCCTGTCCCCTCAGTTGTCCCACACACAGAGGGTGACCCATGGCAGGGGCAGGGCCAGCGATCAAGCGGGAATGGCTGACCTCTCGGTTTCTTCCCTTAGCTGTCAGGCTCTGATTGCCTGATGGAAAACGGGACTGAGATGGATGGCGGTGAGGGGCAGGGCTGGCTGTGGGCAGCAGGGGAAGATGGCCCTGATTGCAGGCCAGACCTAGGGACCGTACCCATGCAGAAATTTCATGCACTGGGCCTCTAGTAGATTTATGAAAGACTTATTTTCAAACATTACTTAATACTTATAACAATACTATAGTTTGGCATCATCCTCGTTTTACTCCCTTACACATCAGTAAAGAAGTCAGGAAGAATTAGTCTTTGAAGTCACACAAAAAAGAAAGCACTTTATGAAACAATTTTACAAATGAACTGTAATGTCCCTTCCTATTCCAAATAATTTTATTCTATGACATTCTTTAATCTCAAATGATAGAAACCAAAGTCTAAAAAGCCATTTGAAATATACATATATTTGATAAGGGCTACAGGAGAACTACAGGTTGGGGCATAGACATTTTTAAATTTTATTTTATTATTTTTACATCTATTTTATTAATATTTTCACCAATATTTGGTATTGCCAGTCTTTTTTATTTTAACCACTACAGTGGGTTACAACAATTTTTCTTGTTCTTTTTCTAGAAGTTTTATGGTTTTTAATTTCTGCATTAAATTACCTTGGCATTTTAGTAAAAAAACGAACTGGCTACATATTTAAGACTATTTTTGAATATTCTATTCCATTGCTTTAATATGCCCATCCTTATGCCAAAACCACACAACTTTGCTTACTGTAGCTTTATTAAAAATATTGAAATTTGCCCGGCTGGTGTGGCTCAGTAGTTGAGCATCTACCCATGAACCAAGAGGTCACTGTTTGATTCTGGGTGAGGGCATAAGCCTGGGTTGTAGGTTCTATCCCCAGTGTGTGTGTATGTGGGGAGGCAGGGGTGGGTGTACAGGAGGCAGCCAATCAATGATACTCTCATCATTGATGTTTCTATCTTCTCTTCCTTTCCCTTCCTCTCTGAAATCTATGTATCTAATATATATATATATATATATATATATATATATATATATATGAACAATTAGTCTGTGAAACCATATTTGAAATCCTCTGGCAAAGCTGAAAATCCAAAAACACAGAGACTGTAAAACAGAAGCCACAGACAAGTTGGGCATGAAAAAAACCCTGGTATTTGGGTAGTTACCATAGAAATGGACCAGTACCTTAACTGCCTGTGGTGTTGAAAAATTTAGCCAAGCAGGAACAAAGTCATGCTGCGCCATTTAGGTCCAGTGTCTCTTTTCAGCAAGGTGAGGCATCCAACCTCATGGCCAGGATCTGAAAATGAGAGAACTCTGATCATTTATGCTTGCAAGATCTTGATACTAACGTGCAAAAGGAGTTTGTGATTACTTAAGATCCTGCTCTTTACAGAAAGACCTGCCCTCTGAGTCTGTCTAGATTACTGACCAGGATCCATACTTCAGAGAAGTTTTAAACAAAGAAATGGTCTGTGAATATATATCTATGAAAACACACACACACAAAAAGTGACCTAGACCTGGAAGGTTATATGAAAGCAGTTAATGAATTTTTGAGTTATAGCAGAAGAACCTTAAGAATAAACATTTAGCCTTGGCTGGTTTGGCTCATGGCTGGTTTGGCCCAGAAGATCCAGGCATCCTCAAACTATGGTCCGTGGGCTACATGCCAGGTGTTTTTGCCACTGCTGCCTGTCCTGCTTAACGTAAGATATGTGTAGTGTGCAAAGAATTTGTTCATAGTTTTTTTTTAACTATAGTCCAGCCCTCCAACAATCTGAGGGACAGTGAACTGACCCTGTTTAAAAAGTTTGAGGACCCCTGTGGAGCAATGGCCTGTGGACTGAAGGTGTGCAGGAGGCATAGAATCAGTGATTCCCTCTCATCATTGATGTTTCTCTCTCTCTCTCCCTCTCTCTTCTTCTCTGAAACCAATAAAAATATATTTAAAAAAAATAAACATTTACTCAAAATTACAAATACTTATGAAAAGAGATTAATCTCCTTTAGGTAACTTCTGGCAAAACCAGTAGGGGAAAAAAAAGGCAGTAAAAAAATCTTCCTAGAGAAGGAGTATACAACCTTTCAAGAGTTTTACTTAGTTCATATTTTAATTTCCTCAAACACAAATATCATCTGTTTTTCATGAAAGATCCATTATTGGCTCCAAATCACCCCACTATTATTTTCCAAAATCAAATACACCAGAAAGCAGCATATCTATCTTCCACGATATATATACATACACAGTCTTTCCAAGTTAGACATAGGAGAATATTTACCCCAGAGTGTAACCTCTGTGGTCCTGTTTCCTGAACTCCTTGAGTCTGCCAGCTGGATTTCCCACGAGGTTCTCGTTTGAAGGGTGCTTAATAAGGCTGACCAGCAGCACACCTTATGATGAAGCACAAAGAAGCCAGGCTCTGTGTGGATCACTCTCTCAGTCCCCTCAATTGCTCATCTTAAACTACCTAGTTCCTGACACGGTTTCCAAAAGGGAAAAGGGGGGAGGGGAAGGGGAAGGGGAAGATAAAAAAAGTATTTGTTACATTTAAAAATGGGGGGAAGGGGAAAGACCTATGTCTATGTTCACCTCATTCAACTTCCTTGAGTGATGGCTCTATGATGTTGTTTAAATAGATAATACATGGATATTTGCACAGTGAGTACAAACACTGTTCATAACAAGGGCATAACTAGAAAGACAGGTGGACTTGCAAGGGCAAATAATGTCATCTAAGTGACAGATCAAAAATATAATATTAAGAGCTATAAAAGGTCTTCTGAGCATTCAACTTCAGTGGCAAAACATCCACATGAAAAAGCCCTTAATTTACAAATCCCATTATTCTTACACAGCTGCTAAAAATAATGTGCAGATATGTATTTATATTTGTTTTATTCTTCAAAAGCTAAGGATATAAGGAATCTTGTTAAAAAAAAAAATCAGACAGGAACTTGATATACTTTTCCCTCCAAAGAATAGCAGCTTTCAAGGCAAATTTCTTGGTATAAAGCTCCCAAATGTATCTTCTATTTCTTTGGTCTTCACTATTTATAAATTCACAGCAAAATTAAAACAAGTAGAAAGATGGGGGTTAAGGAGTAGTCAAGGAGGAAAACAGTTTCAAAGTGAGGTTTCCTTCTCTTCAGTTTTCTTTATTTCACTTGTTTTGCCCTTTCCTGAAGACTGAAATTGAGCAACTGGAAGGTGATGTGAAGAATCTTCTATTGCTTCAGTAGAGAAGTCACTTATTATTTTGGATCCATATCCATTATTATTCAATCATTTAAAAGGCCACAGGAATCTAACACTATAAAAAACAAACAAAATAACATTATCACAAGGTGAAATCATTATCATAAATAATTGCTAAACTGAGACAATCAAATGTTCAATCAAATAAAGGTCCTTAGGAGGCAAAACTCTTAAATCCAATTTAGAAATTAATGTGTCACCATCTATAGCAACAACATAAGCTGGTTATAATTCTAAGAATTTTAGAAAAGCCACCTGAAGAGAGTCTGCTTTTTTGAAAACTTCATCAACTCACTTTTTTATATAACCACTAGGGGCCCGGTGCACAAAAATTTGTGCACTCGGGGTGGAGGGAGTCCCTCAGCCCGACCTGTGCCCTCTCACAGTCTGGGACCCCTCAGTGGATGTCCTATGATGGCCCCAGTCTGCCAGGCGCCTTTTGTGTGTGTGTGTGTGTGTGTGGCCACTGGGGACCTGCCCCCAGCCGTATCTGAGGCTTGGAGTAGTCCTCCTGTGTGTGTCTACCTGCTGGGGGCCTGCCCCCAGGCACACCGTGGAGGCTTGGAGCAGGCACCCCCTCTATGTTGATCTCTCAGACTCTTGCCCTCCCTGCATGTTGTTCTCTTTTTTGAGCTGTGACCAGGGCTGCGGGCGGCCTGCCTCCCAAGCTTGCCTACTGCCCATCTTCCTCCAGCCACCAGAAAGCAGGGAAAACCCCGCCTCGTGGTCAGGCCAGCCTTTTCCTGCTCCCTGATCCTCGGAAGGGACCTGGGAAGCTGCCAAGAAGGCCGCCAACTCTTTCCCACTCACCCGTCCCCTGCTGCCTTCCTTTCCCACTTCCCGGTGCCGC